>VDFB02170366.1:0-19420 GCA_007258455.2 Sequoia sempervirens | reverse complement strand
CCTCGGGAGATAAATTGATGATTTTTGGATTTTTATGATTTTTCAAAAAAAAAAATAAAATAAAAAAAAATTGAATTTTTTTGATGGTTTGTTGATGAATTGGTGAAGAAACAATTTATCTCCTGACTAGATTGTCCATACATGCCCCTGTGATAGATAAGAATTAATTCCTCAGAAAGAAAAATAAATAAATCCCATAAAAATCTCCCAAAAATAGCCTATAAATACTCAAAAGGTCATTCTCAAAAGTCATTTGTGCATTTGACTTTGACAACCTTGTGATAGAGACTCTTTAGAGTATTCAGAGCTAGGATGCCGATCCCTTACCACACCCACCGGCTCGAGCGTGTGCGCCGTCACCAGCATCCAGCCGATTATGGTCCTCCGGTATGTACCCCAACTCGTCCTCGTAATTCGTGCCCATATTTTTGATGTGTTTTTGCACTTTTTTGAGTTTTAGCGCGTGGTGAACGAGGTGTAGCGCGTCCGTGCTCTGTTGTAGCGCGTCATAGTTATAGCGCGTCCAGTCAATAGCGTAGCGCGTCTGGTAAGTTTTGCAGCGCGTCAAAAGTTTTAGCACGCAGGGTCAGTTTTGCAGCGCGTCAGTGAAATTTTGTAGCGCGCCAGAAATTTTAGCACGCAGGGTCAGATCTGTAGCGCGCCCGGTGAATTTTGTAGCGCGTCAGAATATTTAGCGCATTAGGTTGATTTTGTAGCGCTTTTGGTATAGATTGATGTAATCATTGTGCGTTTTGATTTTCGTCGATTTGTTTTTGATTCCATCTATTTTAGTTTGATCTTGACTAAAATATATGGGAAACGATCTCATGATGAGCGAGATCTATTGAGTGATAATAATTACCCTCATGATAGGCGATGAATAATTATGCATTCTGAATGATTGAACCCAATTGATAGATGAGGGTTCCTTGATGTTTTGATAGGTTGATAGGAAAAAGCACAATTTTTTGAAAATTTGATGATCTTTTGATATTCTGATAAAAATGTTTTGGTTTGCATGAGTACAGGAGCAGTTAGATGTTATCCAGGTGCGAGAGCAGTTCCCCTAGCCTTTTGATATGATATCGCGACTTACACCAGACGAGAGACAACATATTGCTGCTTGTGGTTTGGCGACATTGCTTGACATGCCTCATATTAGACTCAATAGGGGTCTATTGACAGCTTAGGCGGAGTGGTGGCATAGTGACCACAACACCTTTCATTTACCTACTGGCGAGATGACCGTGACGCCAGAGGATGTATGGTGTATTCTTCGTATTCCGTTTGTTGGAGAGATTGTGGTTCATGATTCGGAGGAGGTTGGTGGGGTAGAGGCTATGCAGAGAGTCTTTCAGGATCCTCACGTTGCAGGAGAGTGGATCCAATGGATAGATATATATGAGGCTTATGCTCCGCTCCCTTCAATGTTGGCCAGCTTTATTGGTGGATTCCTTTGTCCTGATAAGAGGTCAAAGGGTCTATCTCTTGGATGGGGTCGGGTGCTAGAGGGCCTGGTGGTCCATAAGACAAGATATGCATGGGGCATGTGCATGCTTGCCCAGTTATATCATGACTTGCATTGGATTGTTTATCTCGGCGGCAGCAGTCTATCGGCGGGAGCTACCCTTCTCCAGGTATGGGCATGGGAGCATATTGCTGTCACACGTCCCATGCCAGTGTTGGCCAGACCAGCGACGAGGCCATATGTATTTCGATATAGAGGCAGGCCTACCCAGCATATGATGGGTAAACTTGAGTATTGGAGGCGGATTATTAATGATATAGAGGCAGTGACCTAGCGTCCGTACTTAGACTGTGATGACTGGGATGATGATAATATTGAGTTGGGGTTCTTATCCGATTCGATGTATTTGATCGGGAAGAGCCCCAGGGTCTTGGAGCAATTCCTGTTTCGTCATGTGTACAGATAGTATGGGATCGTTCAGTGCATGCCACAGGGTGTAGCACATTATGGCCGATGTCGGATAGATGTTCCTGATTGGGGTCCCAGCTTGCCTTATGGGGCACTTGTTGAGGGTTACCATGCTTTACAGCCATCAGCATGGGATGTTCAGCGGGATATTGTCGAGGTGCCCATTACTCCTGAGTACGGAGAGTATCTGGCTTTACACCCTCCTCCATGGACCACTATTCTAGATGAGCCAACACCTGTACCAGCGGCAGCACCAGCAGTAGCACCAACAGGGGGTGTTCAGGTTGGTCAGAGACAGGAGAGAGAGGAGGATGTTGATGTGGATGTGGAGAGCAGCTCGGAGACTGATAGTGATGCGAGTTCCAGCAGCAACGAGGATAGCATCGATGATGATGGCAGAGATGGGGGGAGACCAAGTGTAGTAGGTACCTCAGAGCCATCTACTAGTGGGCCTCGTAAGAGGCAGGCTGTTGTTTCCTCGTCGGCAGATCCATTAGAGGTCGCGGGTCTATAGGTGCAGGTGCAGACATTGCAGGGATAGCTAGCACAGGTGCAGGGGTTATTAGTATAGACGCAGGCTCAGACGCAGGCACAGCTAGCTACTGCTCAGACTCAGATTACATCTTTGATTAGTGAGAGAGATGGGGCCCTATAGGCAGCAGCGACCGCACAGGCTCAGTTGACAGGATTACGAGCACAGTTGTCCACTGCCCAGGCACATATCACCACCTTGACTGCAGAGCGAGATACCATTAGATGGATAGCAGAGACAACACATGCGACTGTAGAGAGGTTGCAGAGAGTGGCAGATGGGACTTCCGTGGCGGATTATATGCGAGAGGCCATGCAGGTAGGTGCTAAGATTGAGTATTACCGGAGTCGTTACCATGAGCTTTGCCCCCCAAAGCAGAGAGTCAGTTATGCTCAGTCTCGCTCAGAGAGGACTTGGTCGAGGACAGTGAGCAGAGGTGTGACACAGCCTCTTCTGAGAGGTCTGAGAGATCCTGGGATGTCTGGTGGTGGTACCGATACTGGTGCGAGACCTGCTCCTTCTGGTGGGAGTACTACTTGATATCAGTTGTATACTCCTTGAGAGATATGTACAGCCATTTTTGACTTGATGTTATTTTCATTCTTTTCAGACTTCATTGTATACTTGACACTTGATGAGATATATATGTGCAGCGGTTCGATTGTTTTATGATATGTGTTTACATGATTTATGTGATGGATGCATTGATTTTATGATGTATTGATGTGATGGATGCATTGATTTTATGATTTATTGATGTGATGGATGTATTGATCTTATGATGTGAAATGGTATTGATGATGTATTTCTTTTCTTAATGAGATGTAATGTATGATAGATAAAATGTGATGTTTAATGAATGACGTATGGAAATGTAAATGAATGTTGGATAAATGAAATGTAATGATGTATGATAGATGAGATGGAAATGCAATGATGTATGATGAACATGTGATGATGAGTATGTGATGATGTAAATGTAAATGATGTATGATGAAAATGTAATGTAATATTTATGAGATGAAATGTAAAATGAAATGTGATAAATGAATATGTGCTATGTGATAAATGGATGATGTAATGAATTGTAAATGGTGTATGATAAATAAGATGGAATGCAATGATGTATGATGAACATGTGATGATAAGTATGTGATGATGTAAATGTAAATGATGTATGATGAAAATGTAATGTAATATTTATGAGATGAAATGTAAAATGAAATGTGATAAATGAATATGTGATATGTGATAAATGGATGATGTAATGAATTGTAAATGTAATGATAGATGAGTAGATGAATGATGATATGTAAATATAAATGAATGAATTGCAAATAGATGATATATGAATGATATGTAAATGAGATGATGTAATGTAAATGATGTATGATGAAAATGTAATGTAATATTTATGAGATGAAATGTAAAATGAAATGTGATAAATGAATATGTGATATGTGATAAATGGATGATGTAATGAATTGTAAATGTAATGATAGATGAGTAGATGAATGATGAGATGTAAATATAAATGAATGAATTGCAAATAGATATATGAATGATATGTAAATGAGATGATGTATGTAAATGTAAATGAAATGTAATGAAATGGAAATGAATGATGAGATGTAAATGGAATGATATATGAATGAATTGCAAATGTAATGATAGATGATTAGATGATGTTTAATGAATGATGAAATGTAAATTGTGAATTTATGATGAGATGAAGAAATGATCCTATATGCATGCTATTTATGAAAATTGTATGTGTCAAGTGTACTCAGTCTTTTAATAAGAAAAGATAACATCGTTTGTGAATGAATCATTGCAACTTGTGCCACCAGTACTCTGCAAATGTATTATTATGAATGCAATCTATGTTTAACCATGCAAATGTCTATTTTATCCATGCAAACCTAAGTGTCATTTCAATAATCATTTTATTCTGCTTTGTATCATCACTGAGCTTTATTTTTAAAATGTTGAAAGCGAATACAAGCATCAATGATATGAGATAGACCAATGACGACCTGAGTATTTTCTTTCATGATTTTTGATATTACAAGCGAACACAAGCATCATGGTATGAGATAGACCAATGATGACCTGAGCATTTCTTGCGTAAACAAACAAGAATTAATCATTTTCTTAAGTGAATTGGAATGTCATCCATGATACTTGGTAGAGCACTTCCCGCGACAATTCACAAAATAATAATGACTAACTCACAAAACAACAAACAAAGAAAAGGTATCATTCTTCTTCCTTACTTCTCTAGTTCAATACATCATTGAGTAGCTCCAAAGAAATGATAACCAAATGATAAAATGAAAAGCACAACAATTCAAATTCTACTTAATGTATTTTCAAATCATTATTCAGATTAGATCATCAGTGTTGAGATGTGTGTGCTGATGTGTGCATGATATTCCCAAATGTTTAACTAAATGATGTGACCTAAAAGACCTATCCTAGGGGTCTCAGGGACTGATCAAAGATTAGTCTTGCCTATGTTATACACGCAGAGACCACGTAGTTCGACTGACAGACTCCACTTTTGACTGATATAGACTCATTTTTGTGTTTTTGATTTTATGATATTTTTTGTATTTTGGGTTTTCTGATGTTTTTGGATTTTGGATTTTCTGATGTTTTTGGATTTTGGATTTTCTGATGTTTTTGTATTTTGGGTTTTCTGATGTTTTTGGATTTTGGATTTTCTGATGTTTTTGGTTTTTGGATTTTCTGATGTTTTTGGATTTTGGATTTTCTGATGTTTTTGGATTTCGGATTTTCTGATGTTTTTGGATTTTGGATTTTCTGATGTTTTTGGATTTTGGATTTTCTGATGTTTTTGGATTTTGGATTTTCTGATGTTTTTGGATTTTGATGGGTTTTCCACTTGAGGTTGTCATGTTTGACTGCCTTTCCATGTAAGCTGAAAGTCTACTTGTACCAGATAACACTAGGATGTTGCCCTCAAGCCAGGGTAAAACATGGTATCTCTGCTATGATATGGATAATGATAATCCCAAATGATAGATGGAAATGATATGAAAGGAAACAGTCGTAACAACACTGTACCTAATAGACAGAGGAGAGTGGTGAAAATCACAAGTTACGCCTATTTGCTAGGTTTTCATCACTTGTTTTTATTGTATCCTCTTTCCTTTTCTTTTGTATTTTTATTTTTATATATATTTTTTTGTGTTGTTTTTCTCTTTTTCTGTCATCATGACGCCTGTTTGCCAAGTTTTCATCAAGACAACTTTATTGACCGTGCACTAGATATCCTCAAGTGTAGAATCGCCTGAGATGAATGCTGTTCATGGGATCCTCCAACATGTCTCCTTCTGGTGTAGATAGTCAGTATGCTCCTGATCCATAGACTGATATGATGACATAAGGTCCTATCCAGTTAGGTTCAAACTTTCCCTTCTTTTCTCTGTCTGCTTGATTTCTAGGGTTTTCCCGTAGGACCAAGTCTCCGATCTGGAAGACTCTAGGCTTAACCCTATGATTATAGTTCCTAGACATTCTTTGTTGATAGGCTGTCAAATGATTGACAGCTTGTTGTCGACGTTCATCAAGTAGCTCTAATTCTTGAAGTCTAGAGATCCTATAATCTTCATCTGAAATGAGTCCCTTTAGTGAAACTCGAAGGGATGGAATTTCTACCTCAATAGGTAATATTGCCTCTGATCCATAAACAAGAGCATATGGTGTAGCTCCTGTTGGTGTTCTGATGCTAGTCCTGTAAGCCCAAAGAGCAGGGTTAAGCTAAACGTGCCAATCACGCCCTACCTCATTTACAGTTTTCTTGAGAATCTTTAGGATTGTTTTGTTGGAAGCTTCTGCCTGTCCATTACCTTGAGGGTAATATGGGGTTGAAAAATGATGTTGGATGTGAAAACTTTTCACACAGTTCTTGGACATCTTGGTTCTTGAAAGGCCTGCCATTATCTGTGATGATTGACTGGGGTATCCCATATCTACAAATGAGATAATTAAGTATGAAAGATGATATTTGCTTTCCAGTGATTGTGGTTAAGGGAACTGCCTCCACCCATTTTGTAAAATATTCGGTTGCTGTGATAATGAACTTGTGTCCATTAGATGAAGATGGGTGAATTTTCCCTACCAGGTCTAATCCCCACTGATAGAAAGGCCATGTAGTTGCAAATGGATGTAGCTCCTGCGCTGGTGCATGTATAAGATTGCCATGGATCTGGCATTTTGAACATCTTTTGACAAACTGATAAGACTCTTGCTCCATGTGTGGCCAGTAATACCCCAAACGAAGGAGTTTCTTGGCTAAAGATAATCCACTTGAATGTGTACCAAAAATTCCTTCATGGACCTCGTGTAAAGTGGAAGCGGATTCGTCATGTTCTAAACAACGTAAAAGAGTACCATCTAGGCCTCGATGGTAAAGGGTGTCGGCAATAATGGTATGTTTGGCCGATTGGCGTATGAAGTTACGCTTTTGGTTGCGAGAAAGATCTGGCGGTAAGATATTATCTTTCAGATAAGTATAAATGTCTCCATAAATGGAAGATTGGGCACTATCCAAAAGGCTTATGGTTTGGGATTTGGGATTTACGTATGTAGGATTTGATACTTGTTCTACAATAAATTGATAACGATCTTGCGTTTCAGGAATTTGTAGAAGAGATGCTATTGTGGCCATGGCATCTGCTGCTTTGTTCTCTGATCTTGGTATCTGCTCAAATTTGATTTCTATGAAGTACTTTCTTAGGTCATCCACCAGCCTCTTGTACAAAATCAGTGTGTCATCCTTAGTTTGATAATCATTGTTGACTTGGTAGATGATTAACTGGGAGTCTCCATACACCTATAGTTCTGTGATTTTCCATTCAATAGCCACTTTTATTCCAAGGATCAAAGCTTCATATTCTGCCACATTGTTAGTGCAACAGAAGGTAAGCCTGTATGATCGTGGAATTGTGTGCCCAAGAGGTGTGACAAATAGAATTCCTGCCCCTGATCCATGTTGTGTGTAGGATCCATCGAAGTAGAGTTGCCATGGTTGTGTTGTAACATTGAGGATGTCCGCATCGGGAAATTCCATGGTCATAGGATGACTGTCTGATAATGGAGCTTCTGCTAATTGATCGGCGATGACTTGTTCTTTGATAGCTCACCTTTCAACATATTGAATATCAAACTCACTAAGGAGCATGACCCACTTTGCCAACCTTCCTGTTAAAGCTGCTTTGCTCAGTAAGTACTTGAGAGGATCAATTTTTGCAACGAGCTTGATGGTGTGAGTGAGCATATAGTGTCACAATTTTTGTGTTGCAAATACTACTGCTAAGCATGATTTTTCAATGAAGGTGTAGTTTACTTCATGTCCATTGAGTGTCCTGCTGATATAGTATATAGCCTGTTCCTTTCCTTCCCTATCCTCTTGTGCTAGCAAGGCTCCTAAAGAAATATCCGTTGTTGCGATATATAGCAACAATGGCTTGTCTTCACTGGGTGGTACCAAGATTGGTGGTGTCATCAGATAATGCTTGATTTGATTGAAAGTACTCTCACACTGTTCATCCCATTTAAAAGGCACATTTTTATGCAAAAGATGGTTGAATGGATGACACCGATCTGCTAGTTGAGAGATGAATCTTCTGATGGACTGTAGTCGGCCTTGTAGAGATCTTAATGTACTGATATTCTTAGGAGGTGGCATTTCCATAATGGCTTTAACTTTTGCTGGATCTACTTCAATTCCTTTTGTAGAAACTATGTATCCAAGGAGTTTTGCTGATGTTACTCCAAAGGCACATTTCTTAGGATTCAATCTGACTTTGAATTTTTCCAACCTGTCAAATATTTTGGCCAATATCTCTAGATGTCCTTCTCTGGTGTAAGATTTGGCTAAGATGTCATCCACATAGTCCTCCATGAAGGTGTGCATCATGTCATGGAAGATTGTTGTCATAGCTCGCTGGTATGTAGCTCCTGCATTCTTTAACCCAAAAGGCATGACGTTCCAGCAAAAGGTGCCCCATGGACATGTAAATGCTGTCTTTTCTTGGTCTTCAGGAGCTATCTTGATTTGATTGTATCCTGAAAATCCATCCATGAGTGATAACATTTGATGGCTAGCTGTTAGATCTACAATCATGTCTATGTTTGGAAAGGGAAAATCATCCTTTGGACATGCTTTATTTAAATCCCGGAAATCAGTACATATTCTAATGGTGTTATCTGGCTTTGAAACAAGTACAATGTTGGATATCCATTCCGCATAATCAATAGATCTGATAAATCCAGCATCTAGTAGTTTCTTTAAATCATTTTTGACCAATAATGCAACATGTGGATGCATTTTTCTTAGCTTTTGTTTTACTAGTTTTGTGCCAGCTGGTAAGGATAAGTGATGCATAATGAGATCTGTGTCTAACCCTAGCATGTCAGAGTATGACCAAGCAAAATTGATGCATCATTATTTAAAGAATTTGATAAAATCCAGCTTTTCTGTATCTGTTATGGAAGCTGCCAGGTGTAGGATTCTTGCTTTCTCTGCTGTGCCAATATTAATAGACTGTGTGGGTTCTATCAACACTGATGATCTTTCATGGTAATGTTGCGGGAGGATGTCAAACCTTCCATCCTTTGGTGCCTCAATGAGGTTTTCGCCATCGGATGCATTCTTTGTTTTTACTATTTTAGGATCAAATACTACCATAGAATGGTTTTCACCATCAGATCCATTTTTTTATTTCATATTTTTGCAATTGGAAGGCTTGGCATCCTCCTGCCTAAAAGCATCGTTAAAAGAAGTATTGGTAGAACAAGTATCAGATTCTTCACAGCAAAGGTAGTTGATAATGGCGAAATCATTGTCAAAAATAGGGAGGTCAATAGGGTGTTGGGGTTCCCATTCGATAAGCTCGGGATGTAGTAAAGGCAACAAATCATTAGATGGGTTGAGGTCAGCGATTGTGAAAGCTCGGATGGAAATGTCGTCTAGGTTGTTTGTGGTTATGTCGAGGCCTACAAAGGTATTTTCTTCCACATCATTTATCTCAATTGATGTCCGTTCATCTTCACTTGAGTCATCGAAATTTTGGGTTTCATAGACAATAGGATTAAAGCTTGAGCTTTGACCCTCCTCGTGTTTGGGGGTATACTTTTTGATAATGTCAATCTGAATATCCTCATAGGAAACATCTGATAAGTTGTCCCACTCATACTCATTTGAATCCATTTCAGAGTTACCTCTTATTTGAAGAATACGCTCCACAGTTCTATTGGTGATTTCTGCTCTTGCTTTTTCTGTGTATCCTAGTCCAGTTTTGCCATTCTGCTGAATTGTGAGGACTTGGATTGGTTCTGTCACACTTTGTTTCCCTCGATCAAGAGATCCTTGTTCTGCTACATATCCTAGTCCTGTTTTATCCTTATGTTGGAGCGTAAGAGGCTGGATTGGTTCTGTTATGCCTTGTTTCCTTAACCCGAGAGGTCCCTGTCCTGAATATCCCATCTTCTCCAGAATAGTTTTTCCTTTTCCATATTGATTTGTCTCTATGATGTTACTTGTGGAAGCAGAAGCTTCCTAATCTTTATAAAGCCAATTTAGTATGGCCTTATCTTCTGATTCTTCATCTAAGCTCCCAACTTTTACAAATCTGCCATCTAATGCTATTGTAGATTGTTCTGAATTGTGGGTGTTTGTAGATGGCTGTCCATACATTTGTAAGGGGGGTAACATTTGTGATAGTTGAAATGAGTGTCCTACACCATATTCACTTATTCCTTCATCACTTATCTATACTTCTTTGGTGAATTGATGTGAGAGTGCAGCCAATTGCTCTTCAACATTTGAAGGGTTAGATTGTGCCACCCTTATCTCTTGTGATTTTTGTTGTTTTGGAAGCCACTTTGAAATGAAGCTCTGCTGTTGCTCACTATCTAATGTGCCAACTTCTCTATTGTTAGGTATGAATGTATCCTGAGATGTCTTCAATGCATGACAAGCTTGGGTGTCATTGTAGTCTGCTGTGATTGTCACCTCTTGTCCATTGATGGGAAATTTCAAGCATTGATGATAAGTAGAAGGTACTGCTTGCATATCATGGATCTAAGGGCGTCCCAATAGTATGTTGTATGTTAGTTCTCTATCTAAAACTTGGCAAACCACTTTTTAGACAATAGGCCCAACTTGAATGGGTAATATGATCAACCCTTTAGAGGACCTTTCTTCCTCATCATATGCTTTGATTGTGATTTTTCTTCTTGTATCAATGGCTTCATCTGAGTATCCTAGTGCATGAATCAGTTTTAAGGGACAAATATTTAAACCAGCCCCTCCATCTATCAGGACACGCTTTACATGATGTTTATGGATAAGGACTTCAATGTGAAGGGCGGAATTGTGTGGATGGGTGAGTGATATATCATCATGTTCAGAAAATGAAAGGAAATGAGGTGTGGATAGATGTCCCACCATAGCTTGGAATTGACACACATCCAGATTGTTAGGTACCGTAGTTGATACAAGAGCTTGTTCAAGAACCTCTTTGTGTGAGGGGGAAATCTTCAAAAGTTCCAAGATTGATATTTGTGCTGGTATTTTCTACAATTGATTGATGAGATTATATTGATTCTAGGGAGGATCCACTGATGGGGATGATATTGATGCTCCTTTCAATATAACTTTGGATTGTGCCCTTGTTGTGGCATTAACTGGTTGGTATTCTTGTTTCCCTTTGAGTGTGATTACATTGATTTGGTTTTCAGAGTTATCCATATGTTGTACCAAATTGGTAGATGTAATGTCATTGTTCTGATTGATTTGGTTGCATAACTCTTCATCCTCCTTGGTAGCGGATAAACAAAGGATTGTTGTGTCATAAACATAACCAACGTTTTTACCTTTGGTGTTTGCGGAAGAAGATTCTCCCTTCTAATAATTGGGTAGAGGATTTTTGAATGTTGTATGATCTTTGTTTGTTTGAGGGCCCTCTACAAATACTTTCTTTTGATCTATGAGGTCTTGTACTGCATGTTTTAATTGCCAACAGTTTTCAGTCATGTGGCCTTTATTTTGATGATAGTGACAGTAATGTAAGTCATTCCACCATGATGGTTTGACTTGAGGGTCCCAATTTCTAGCCTCTTGTACTTGAATGAGTTTTTCATCTAAAAGCTCTTTGAGGACTGATTCCAATGATTACCCTAACGGTGTGAATTTTCATTTCTTGGAGGGTTGTTGAAATGATTGGGTTTTTGTTTCTCCACTGTTTTGATTATTTCCTTGATCACTACTTTGTTTGACATTAAAACCATTGTTTTGTTTGTTTGTAGTGGTGGGTGTCAAGGTGAATACTGGTTTAGGTGTATGTGTATCGATCATGGTATCAGTATTCTTGTTCTTTTTCCAGAATCTTGGCTTTTCGTTGTTGTTGTTAGAGGAATGTTATTGTTTGAACCTTCAATGAAGTGTTTGATTGTTCCTCTTTTGATTAGAGCTTCTTCAATTTTGAGCCCCTTTTCGATAACTTGTTCAAATGTGGATGGACATTGTAAGTCCAATCTGTAATTCATGTCATCTACTAAGTTATCAATGAACATCTCTATCTTCTCCTCTTCAGGAATAGATCTAGGGTATTTAGCAAATAGCCTTCTCCATCGTTGGAGAAAGGAAATAAAATTTTCACCTTTTGCTTGTTTAGTGTTGTAGAGTTATTTTAAGGTTACCCCATGTTGGATGTTGAATGAGAAGTGTGTAATGAACCTATTGATTAGTTCTTCAAAGGATTGAATCCCAGGTTCCAATTTAGAAAACCACTCCATGCAAGTGTTTCCTAAGCTTCTTGGAAATAATCGTAGTAAGTAAGAGTCCTCGTGTGCGAACTCTATGCTCATAGCTCAAAATTGCCATACGTGATCAAACGGATCAGTTCTCCCATTGTATTTGTTGTATGTTGGGTACTCACAATACCTTGGAAATGGTATCATGTTAATGCTTGAGTCAAATGGATAAGGGCAAATGTCTTGCAATAAATATCTCTTTGTTGGCCCTTGTTGGATATTTTGGAACTGTAATTGCAATTGTTGGATTTGTCTTGTCAAAGCATCTATTTGATTTGGATTTTCTATACTAGTTGAGATAGGTGTGGCTGTTTCCTTGAGTTGATTGACATCAAAGTCTTTAGGAAGTTTAGCACCTTTGTCAGCTAATAGTAGAAGATACTTTTCCATGTCTTGCTCTAGCATCTTTTCCATAAATTTATGGAAATGAGGGTCTTGTTGAACTTTCTTGATTTCCTCTGCAGTTATTTCTTTCTCATGTGAGTTAATAAGAGGATCAGTGTTGCTATATCGTTCCAAAGGGTTTTCTTCAGCCATGGCTGCTATTCTTTCATTTTCTTATTCTCATTGTTTTTGATATGTTGCTCATGTGAAAATAGGCATACAAAAGTTTAAAGTTTTATTCTAGACTTTGATCTTGGATTTGATTGGATAAGTGTCAAGTTTGTTGATTTAAAATCTGATTTAGTTTTATCTAGTTTCGTGATGGAAGGATGATAAAATCCTTGATAGGGAAACTTTGATAGAAAATCTCAGATTTTGGTGATAATGACACTATGCAAGATGCTGCAAGATCTAGGTGTAGGGGTAAAGCTTTCCCTTTGTGTGACTTAAGTGTTCTGGACTGTGAAAAAAAAATGTTCTGGACTGATGAAAACCTTGTTATCGATATGGGTAAACTGACAAAATATCCTATTAACTCTCTATTTTTCTGACTTTATGGCGCGCTAAAACAAAGATCGGGCACGCTAAAATAGATACTGGGCGCGCTGAAATAGAGACCGGATGCGCTAAAACAAAGACCGGGTGCGCTGAAACAGAGACCAGACATGCTAAAACAGAGACCGGGCACGTTGAAACATAGACCAGGCGCGCTAAAACATAGACCAGGTGCGCTGAAACAGAGACCAGGAGTGCTAAAATAGAGACCAGGTGCGCTGAAACAAAGACCAGGCATGCTAAAACAGAGATCAGGCGCACTGAAACAGAGACCAGGCGCGCTAAAACAGAACCTTAAGGTGTTTAAGACAGAAAAAATATCTTATTCTATGAAACTCACTTGGCCTGGTATCATATTGGATGGCTGGTTGTGGGATGTATTTTGGACGAATTCTCTGACTGTGATTGTGGTGTTGCCTAAGAGCTCTTCTTTGGAAATATGCTTGTGAATCTAAGGGAGCTACAGCGTAGTCATCTGTATAACCTCTAGAGAAATCATGATACCTATGAATGAAAGTCCTATGTTGGAGTAGAACTTTCCTGCTTTGATACAGAAATCGTTGTTTTCTTAGGAGTTGTTTGTATGCAAGTGTTTTCTTTGGTTTTCGAAATTCGTTTGGCAAGATATTTCTTGACAAACTTGGTGGATACCCAATCTCGAATCATGAGAAATCCACAAGTGCATTGATTTTAATGATTTTTGTGATGATCTTATCTGAGTTTAATGATAGAAAACACAACAATCAAGAATAGAATGGTTGTCTTTTAAAAATCCTAGAATCTAAACAAATAGTGTATGTTCTCAAGAATCAATGATTCTTCTTGATTTTCACTGGTTTGATAACAAGATAAAACACTTCAAATAGGCTCACTCCTAGAGATAAAAGGTCATCGTTATATACTCGAACGACCCACAGCTTGGAATTGCGTCGACTCACACAGCCATGTCACCCTCTAGAGGGCGCCCGTGTTTTTGTCTTTTCCAGGTGCGTACTCAGAGTGACGGAAGTGGATACCGGATCCCCTAAGCAAACAGTCCTTGGCAATTATATGGTGAGTGCTTGAGGGTAAATTCTTCCCCGCCCCTGCACCGCCGAGTATTACAATGTTCAAAAACTGACAGACATGCTTCTATTTCTAGGTTCTTAGAGAGGGTTTCCGTTCGGAGTGGCAAATGGATAAACTCCCTCAAGAGACCTCCCAATCTTTAAAACAAAGATTTTGGGGATGGTTATCCTACACACTTCTGTTGAAAGAGGGTTTCCCCAAATTCACATAAATTTTTAAGTGGGTTGGAATACCATGGCTTTTGGCTGTCCCCACTCAGGTCGTTCCTGTAGGGTGAGTACTTTTTCCCACTACGGCAGGCCTGTCTAAAGGTTTTAAGAAAGCTTAAAATGCATAAAGTAATGGTGAGTCTGGTATTCTGATGCACCCAGTTAAGGGGAGAGCATAAACCTATCACCCAAACACAGCAAAAAAATGTTGTTCTTTTTTTTAAAACCCAAAAGACAAGTGATTTACTCTAATGGAGATATTGCTCCATGATAAGCATGATGTTCAATTTTTAAACTGCAAAAAGAAATGTGACATTTCTATCCTAGGATTGGTAAATTTTAATCCATTTCTATCCTATGATTGGTAAGTTTTAACCATTTCTATCCTAGGATTGGTAAATTTTAACTGTTTCTATCCTAGGATTGGTAAATTTTAACCAAACAAAAAGACAGAAATAAAATCTGGCCGCGGACACGTCGGATCCAGATGAAAGAAATGATTTTAAAGATGAAAAGGTGGCGCGCTGGAACAGAAACCCAGCGCGCTGGAACAGTAACCGGAATAGCGGGACGCTGGAACAGTAACCGGGCGCGCTAGAACAGGAACCCTGCACGCTGGAACAGTAACCCGGCGCGCTGCAAAAACTCACGATCCCGCGAAAACTTTCACGCCGATACCTGTAAGACACGATTTTCAAAAAGTTAGCAAAATATGGGGTATTGCCCCACGGTGGGCGCCAAATTGTAAGCGGTAGAAGGGGAAAAACAAACTAAACTATGCATCTACGCTTCTAAATAGGATATTGCATCTAAGATTAAGAATTTAAACTAATTTAAACTACAAATCTACAGAAATCTATCCTACTGCTCTCTAACTCTAAAGATTTCTCTAATTTACTTAGCTCTCAGATTTGTAAGCTAATTAAACTATTAAAATGACACTTAGAGAATGAGAAATGAACTATTCTACTCTAATATGATTAAAATATGCAAATTCTATTCTAATGGCAGCCATGACTGCAAATGCTTGATGCTTGAATGTTGCTTGATGAATGCTGGAATGCTGGATGGTTTGGATGCTTGAATGCTTTGGCTGGATGGTTTGGATGCTTGAATGCTTTGGAAACCTGCAGAGTAAGATTGCATTAGTTGGGATCCTTTTCTTGTAGCCCAAGAGTTGTATTTATAGCTTTCACGGCAGCACAATTGTACAGGAAACTGGGATGAGGGGCTGTGATTTTCTCTGGAGAATCCAAAGGCATAGGATGAGAAGAAGGAGCTGATCATGGAGATTGGTTTCTCCCCATGAAAACACCAGGCAAGAAGAGAGGGAGGATTGATGGAAGAAGATTGAGAGGACTTCCTGCAAGTTTGTCCCTGAAGCTCTTCCCGTGAATGGAAGCTGCATTAATTAGATTTAAAAAATCTAATTTTATTGGTGAGTGAATAGTGTAAATGATTTATGCATAAATTAAATATTTTTAGTTTATTTAATTTTAGCAAAAGAGGAATAAATAATTTAATAATTCAAACTATAGGGTTTGTTTTATTAAATTAAAAAGGAGAATGATAATTAAATAAAAGATTTTTAGCAATCTTTATTTAATTAAGAAGAAAGGTGATTTTAAATAACACAAATTATTTAAATTGTGTATTTAATTTTAAGATAGAAGTAATAATGATAATAATTAAATAAAACAAATTTTTAATTTGTTTATTTAATTAAGAGAGAAATAATATGATGAAAATGATAATAATTAAATAAAACAAAGTTTTTGATTTTGTTATTTAATTAGGAGAAAAAATAGAAGAATTTAATAAATGAACTTAATATAAATAAATATTTCTATTTATTTACTAAGTAGAAGAATTTAAGATTAATTAATCAAATAAGTCGTATTCAATTAATTAGATTCTCTGAACATTTTTAGGTGTCTACAGTATTGATATGCCACCTGAAGCAATAAGAGAGTTTATTTTAGGTTTGTTTTGTGAAAAATCTAATGATAAATTATTTTATTTAAGTTCTTGTATTTCTGGACAATGCATTAACTTGCGGAAATCTTTCATTTTTAAGAATTTGTTTGCATGAAAGTGTTGATCATGATTTTGGACAACAATTAGTAGACGTCAAAAGATTTAGGAATGTTCACTATTCTTTAAAAGATGGAAAAATAGGAAAGCGTTGTGATTTAGTTACATAAAAAGTTAGTGTGCATGCATTTATGAGTGAATTTAATAATAAAATTGTACCAAAATATGTTATGCACTCTAAACATGCTCGATGGCTTGATGGCCAATTTCACGCATGTAGAAACACATTTCCAATTGGTACTATACTTTCAGTGGTTGATTTTGTGGAGAATTATACTCTCGCCCGCAAGAGGAAATTCAATCTCAATATTATAATTCAAGGCAAGTAGCTATGTTTGTCCATATTGTTTATAGACATGTGATGATAGCACTGAGGATGATAGAAAAGTTTTGAGGGAGTATCATTTTTATTTGAGTGACAATCGGTTACACTCATCAGAGTTTGTTCAATATTGTTTTAGTATATTTTATAGAAATTTAAAAGAAAGAGGAATCCATATGAAAGAACACCTCATATGGTCAGATAATTGTACGGGGCAGTTCAAAAATGCTAGAATGTTCTATTGGTTAAGTAGGGTTCACAAAGAACTTAATGTCCAACATATATGGAGTTTTTTTTAAGCTGGGCATGGTAAAGGAGAACATGATGGATTTGGTGCGTGTGTCAAAAGAATTCCTCGCTAGAGAACAATTAAAATTGAGGATTCAAGAAAATTTAAAAATGCACATGAGATTGTGGATTGCGTAATAGAAGATTATCTCAAGACTCGGGTTCGAAAGTGATTACTCTACAGTTCATCGATTCTTTTGGTTGGTGGAAGAAGAAAACATTGTATCTAGAGTTGATTGTGAGACAATTAGTGGATCTACTAAATGGCATTCATTTAGGAGTGCGACAAAAAGCACATGGACTATTTGGACAAGGGAGCTTGCAATTTTTTGCCATTTTTGTATCTCAAGAGATTGGGAAGCTTGTGAAAATACAGAATGGGTTGAACAGTGGGAGCAAAGATCGTTGACACCTGTAGAAGCACATAATCAATATGAAAGAAGTATTGAAGAAAATGATCAATTGTTTGCATTTGAAGATTATGATCGTGTTTCAGACCTTGTACAAGAAGGTAATTTTAATTTAATTTATTTCATTTTATTTTGCTTTATTAAGTTATTTTTTAATACTAAATTAGTTATATGGATATCCACAAGTTATTAAATCAATTTTGTTGGTGGACATGTGTATGCAAATATTGCACCTCGAGGGAATGAAGAGCAAAACAAAATATTACCTCATTGTGTGGAAACTAAACATAAGTTGTTAACATCTCTGCAAGACATATTTTTTTGCCTCTCACGGTCCAACAGGTACGGTGATCCCCTTAAGACACCTCCTTAAGCAAATTTTGATAACAAGTTTTAGATCCCCTTAAGCAATTTTTTAGAACAAGTCTTTGATCCCCTTAAGTAAATTTTGAGAAGTTATTTGATGGTGGCTTTTGAACATGTTTTCCAATAGGATCAGTGGTGGTTGTTGGCACTTAGCTACGAAAATACTTGAGAAGAAAGAATGGTCTACCTGCATTCGAAGACTATGAAACACATAAAAGATTATGCATTATTCACATTTCGTGGTGGCAACAAATTTAAAACTAAAGTGCTATTGTGGAAGACCTTCAAAAAAATTACTATGGTCAATTTCTATGGAAGAGCATGAGGCAATCATAGATGCATTGCAAAAAAGAGAGGATGCAGATGGTACAATGGATTAAGTAAATACAGGTAAATATAGTTTTAGTTTTATTTTGTCCTTTTAAATACATTAAATACATGTTTCGACATTGGTCAAGTGTGTTATTAGTTGAACTTGATTTAAATTGTTCTTTTATATATCCTTAAGGCATAATCACAAAAAGGATCTAGTCCATGCAAATTCAACCTAGACAACATGGAATACTTGGTAAAAATAGGTAATTACCAGTTAAATTATATTTAAATACATGTTTTGATTACATATTGATATTGCTTGGATATTAATAGTTAAAATTGATTTATTGTCATTTTTTGTATCCTAAAGCCATGATTGCATTGATATCATACTTTGAAACAAAAAGGAGAGGATGCCTGGATTCAACCTACAAACATGTGTGGAATACTTTTAAATGCAGGTACTTGAGTTCTGTACATATAGATATTTTTATATAAATTAAAATATATATGTTTTGATGATTTCATTGATATTGCTTATACCTTTTTGATATCAGGTGGTGTGAAGACCTACTACATTCTAGCCACAAGTTTGAGATGTTCTTGAGATGGCATATCCAAATTTTGTAAACATCATTTTGAGATGACATATATGTACATACATACTTACAAAATTAAACATACTTGCATAAAATTTCTATGTATCAAATCAATATCTATTTAGCTTATTATGACCCCTAAAAAACACTCCTTTAAGATGTTCTATTATGACCCTTAAGACATCCCCTTAATTAACACGTTCTATTATGACCCCTTTAGACATCCCCTTAAGACCCCTTAAGACATCCCCTTAATTAACACGCTCTATTATGACCCCTTTAGACATCCCCTTAAGACATATTAAAACCCCTTAAGACATCCCCTTAAGATGTTATATTATGACCCTTTTAGACATCCCCTTAATTAACATGTTCTATTATGACCCCTTTAGACATCCCTTTAAGACCCCTTAAGACATCCTCTTAATTAACACGTTCTATTATGACCCCTTTAGACATCCCCTTAAGACATATTATAACCCTTTAAGACGTCCCC
>VDFB02170365.1:0-32318 GCA_007258455.2 Sequoia sempervirens | reverse complement strand
TTTAAGATAAGATATTTTCTACTAAAGTTCAGAATAATTAGAAAAACTACAACAATTTAAAAAGCAGTTCCTGTAAATGCATGTGTATTTGAAATTAATGTTCAGTAAGGTAGGGCTAGGAGAATTAATGGGAAAACCAGAAACAATAATATGTTTGTTGTTTATGCTCATTGTATGATTTTGAAATATATAATTATTTCTACTAGAAATTATTCTCATCACCGCTAAAGAGATTTTTGACTCATAGGGTAACCTATAATTGATAAATTTAAGCTGGTAAGAATCAGAGCTCAGATGCAAGATGCATGAGTTCAACCTAGCCTATAGAATAAATTTTCTAGCAGAGGACCATAGGAAGGTGATCCTAATGACCTGGGAATTGTACCTAATCACATGAGAAGTTATCCCAACTTTGAAAATAGCAAAATCCCAATAGTCTCAACTTCATAATAAGGAATAGGGCTTTTCCCTATCTAATTGGACCTATTATAGCCTTGATAGTGCACTCCTCTGTGACTATAACTATTGAATGGATATGCAAGTTTACCAATTTACCAAAAAAATGAAAAATTAAACAAAACCAAAGAATAAAAATGATGTGAGAATACACATCGTGTACAATGCTCGGCAACGGAAGCAAGTTTCAAACCAAGATATTTGAGGATAGAAATGCTTACTAACCACTTTCACCAATAAAATAGGGAAGAGGTTATCAAACTTATTGAAGGGCTCTGTGAAATTGTTATCAAAGAAATTGTAGATCTCATTCTTTAGTATCCCAAGTGGGTGATTGTCCCTTCTGTGAAGCTATAGTGCAATTTTAGCAAATATTGAATTTGACACATTGTTTGTCGGATCATTTTCCCTTACCACATCTGTCAACAAGAATCCTATGCATTACTTCTTATTCCAAAAAAGCTACATTCTTTTTCCTATTAAAATGCATTATGTAAGCAGTATTTGATTAGAGTATAGGTCTCCAATGAGTATAGTAATCCATCCTCAAGTAGTATTGGAAGGGTTTAAATAATACCATATCCACATAAGAAACATAAACAAAAATGGAAAAATGAACTCACCTTCCCTAGTGATCTTGACACCACCCACTTCCACTAATGGAAATGCATTGAATGGAAAATGGGAGTGGGTAGGGATATGGATGGAGAGAATAGAAACTCTACTCTCTATTTGCATTGGGCGAGGTGATTAATGGAAGGAGCCTGTTTCCCCACACTTTCCATATTTGTTCGTGTATCAAAGTCTATGATGTATGGTCCATTATATATGGAAAGATGAAAAGTCCCTCACTTCAGCGCTCAATCATAGTTCTTTTGTTTAATAAATGTGATAATGATCTATTACGGCTTCTAAATTATTCATAATTCGTAGTTTTATTTTTATTTAAACCTTTGAGTTTCATTTTATTTCTTGTAATTCCACTTCTGTTATTCTTTAGAAAGAACCACAGATGGTTGCAATTTTCATATTTAAAATCTAGTTTTTTGGGTTTGATGTTCGTCTTTTTAATTTTTTTACTTTAATTTGAAAAAAAAAATTCCATTCAAATAATCATAAATATTTATATTTATTTTATTTTATTAAATAAAATATTAATTAAATAAATGTAAAATAATATTATAAGAACTAATAATATATAGGATTGCAAGAGAGCATACTAGACAATTCTTATTATTAGAACAATGTATAAAAAAGATTATTACTATGTTTAGTTTTACCTATTCACATCTTAGTATTTTCAATACAATACAGCTTTCAAGATATTCTCCAAAAAAAATTTAATTTTTGTGAGGTTTGATTGTCAACCTCCTCAAAACAAACTCATAAAGCTACCTATGGCACCAACCTATTTAAATAGCCAAATTTTGAGACATTATTGTAGTCATAATGCATAGCTACACAATAGGTCACTATCAAGTTGTACAAATGACATCAATATATCAGATGAGATAATGCATGGATTTACCTTTTTGATATAGAGACTAAGAGCTGAGAAGCAAAAAATAGAATGTAGGTTTCAAGTTCTTCCTAATCCAATATAACAAAATCAAAACAATAGAGTTGCATCAACTATCAAAAGGATTGTACACTTATATCCTTCTATTAGCAACCTCTTCTAATTTCTTTAATTTAGACTCTACAATATGCATTAATTAGATTATATACTAGAGGAAACCATTAAATTATAAAAAGGATTAAAAAAGAATGTCTTATTTATTATATCTTAGCATATTGGTGAACCTAACATTTCCAAACATTTCAACTTCTTTGCTTCTTATTTCTTTAAAAAAAATTATTTATGTTTTTGTTGGATTTTATGCTAAAACACCTCCACAATCTACTTTACCTCTTAGATTTTTTTTGTCTTTACCCTTCCTTTAGCTTGGCTAATAATGAAATACCTCACATTAAAATGATGAAGGCATATTTTACCATGGTTTTCACTATGAATAAATTGAGCAACAAAAATGTAATGATGTTGCAAACAAACTCTAACTCTTAGGAATGTAGGTAAACTTGATGATAGAAGAAACCCCTCTTCACTTGTAGATGCCATTTGTACCCATATCTTGACTAAATCATATGGTATGGATGTCCCTAAGGTAATTGGTTAAATCATGAATAAAACCATTTCTCCTCAAAGCCAACCATCATCTTTAAGAATTTTATCCCACTTGCATTACTTTTTCATCCCTCATTTTCCTACCCACACTTCACATTATCTCCCTCCTCCTACTACCCCCTTTCAACCACTCACTCTTCCTATGGTTGATCCCTCATCATCAACTCATGACTAGTAACACTCTTATCCTCACCCTTTCTTAGTCTCCCAAGCGACACCTAATTACATTAGATATCCCATGAATGTTCCCCCCCTCAACCCTTTCATACAATATGCCTCCCACTTTCTGCATCTTATCACTACACTACCACTCTTTAAACACACTTCTTTAGCCCTCAATAAACCACCTTTCACTATGCTCACTGTGAATATTTATTCACGCACCGCTCTTTTCCTTCGCAGCTTCACCTTTTGTTTTGATCTCGCTCGCAACTTTCCGACCGCCATGGCGTCCTATCGAAGCTTCCCTTCAAGACACTTCTCCTTCCTTTTGTCGGGCTCCAGTTGTTTGACATGTCACCTTCGCCTGCTTTCTGTTTGGATGGGGCCCACACCGCAGTTACTTTTGTTGGGAGCTTTTTGTGTGGCATTTGTTTGGGCGTCCATTACATTTGTTTGATGGTTGCTGCAACGGTCTTCGTTTTGTTGTCGTGTGTCCTTTCCTTTTGTTGTTGCGTGGCCCATCTCTCCTCAGAATGTCCATGTTGGCATGCTGCTAGAGCATCTTTCTGTTGGTGCCTACGCGAGGGAATCTTTTCTCATTGGTGGCTTTGTGGAGCATCTTTCTTGTTGGGCCTCCAGGCGGTGGGCTAGCTCATTTAAGCAACCCTTCCTTCATTTTATGGTTGTTGTTAGATGGACTAAATTTCCTAGTGCTAAGAATTAGCCTCTATAGTGTTTAATATTAAATTTGAACCTGCAGACTATGCCATTCTATTTTGGCCTCTCTGTTTTCAAGCATTTGATAGGACATTAGATTGTGCTAACATTTTATGAAAATGTATGGACATCTATTTCAAGCTTTTGCAATCCTTATATAGCTTAGCATAATACAAATCATGTTGCTACTCTTTTGTGTTAGCTTATGTTGTGTGGGTTATATTATGCAAATAGTTTGATGTTCATATGTTTGTAGTGTTGGGAATTGTCTCTTTAATATACGCTAGTTACTACCTAAGCCTTTGTTTCTGCAATGTGCTTACTTATCTCATTACTAATTTAGTGCATCACCTTAGCTTAGATTTATTTACTTTATGTTTATCTTCGTTCCCTTTTCTCACCCCCCATTAAAAAATGAAGAGTCAGCTTCGATAAAACCCCGAAGGTCACTTAGCTATGTCCATAAGCTCCTTCAATAGCTAAGTTTCCCATAAGGCTACTGCCTGCAAATTTTTGCATTAATAGTTCTTTTTTTGGCACACCCAGTGGGACAAACTAAAACATTTGCAATCTGAAAGAGTGTATGAGCCATAGGCCTATCACTAGGTCTCAAACCATAAGAGTCCATGGCCTACTCGTACCACCACTAGTTTCAATCAAGGCGAAAAGTCAACAGGCTAACACATCACCTTTGACTTCTTCTCTGACTTCTCCTCTACCCCTTGTGTAGATGGCTAGAAATTTTGTAGCCTAGGATGTTGGTAGCCTTTTGATAGCTCCTATACCACCCATAGTGTGGGCCCCAATCCCAACTTTCACGTTAAAGGCTATCCCAAAGTTCATTGGGGACGATTTAAAAACTCCAGCGGAGCACTTGCAAGACGTGGTTAATGTATGTCTAGTTCATGGCATCACTAATCAAAATGTGGCTTTGTGGTTTCTCACAACCTCTTTTAGAGGGAAGGCATTAAACCAGTATCATACTCTTTTGGTTAATATAATTGGCAATTGGGATCAGCTCATAAATCCTTTCTACGAGTGCTTCTCAAATAATGGTGACAAATCTTCGTTGTATCACTAGTTGGCTCATATAAAGTGGGCTCCTCATGAAGCTTTGGCCGATTTCAATGCTCGGTTTCATTCAACTTGGCAGAGGGTCCCTATCGGTAGTCGGCCACCTCCAGATATGGCATTCGTGTTTTATCTAAAGTCTATAAATGTTGATATTTTTGTGATGTTGCAAGCTCTCAGCAGAAATACCTTACCCAATGCATATAGCCTTGTCATCACCATGAAGAACAATCTTATTGCTGCCAAAAAGTTGGCATCATGACCTATCATGTCATTGTTCCCATAATCAAATGTGACAGAACCAGAGGTAGCTTCAACCAGCGTTCTCATGCCCCTAGTCTATGTATGTGTACCTGGGAACAACGCTGAGTGTGGCTCCAGTGCCTAACCCCCTGGCAGCTTAAGTGAACGACATGAGGGAGCAGTTGCAAACTATGACAAATGAGTTAACCAATAGAAGCGGCAACAGAATGCCTACCAAAAGCCTACATACCAAAACTACCAAGGTGGGAAATCTCCTTTTCAGTAGAATTAATGGAAGAATAGATCGCGCAATAATGCCCAATCCCAACAGAGCAATCAAGTCATACCCATGACTATGTCGATGCAAACTGTCTATCCTAGTTCGAGTAAAGAGCTAGTAGCGGGACAAAATAATCTTGTTGAGGAGATTAATCCATGGTGCTTCCCTTGCAATGATACACACATGCCCCAAAATTTCCCATGAGGGAATTTACAACATAAGATAGTAGAGCAATGTAGTCAAGGCATCATGCCTGATTCTGGAGGTTATGAATATCCCTCTCAGCAAATGGAGAACGCAGTTCTCACCACTAAAATGCAAGGAATGTCTATAGAGATGGAGCTAGATATAGCTCCAGACTAGGCACTCTTTTCTTAGATGGAGGAAGATGAGTCGGCATACCCGAATGACATTCAGGTGACTCAAGCGCTGCAGGTACAGTTGGACTACAATACCCACTCCAAGCGGAGGCTCACTAGAGAATTCACACCCTTGCAAGCTAAAGGGTCACCTAATCCAACACCCAATCCATTGGCAACTGTGTCATCAATACCGCAGTAGTCTAGGGCTGCTATTCCAGGTTCCAAGAATCCACCTCCTCTAAAAGAAAAAGCTCCCACGACCACCTAGGCAATTGCCAAACATCCGAATGTACCAGCTGTGAGGCAGAAGGAGCTAGCTACCATAGCTCATCAGTCACATATGCCATTCAACGTGGTGGAATAGCTAAGGAAATATTCTACTAATGTTTCCTTCTGGGATATCCTGGCCATCCTGAAGCAAAAGTAGCTATTATAGAAGGCATTATCAGGAGAAGAGGACATGAAGATGCTTGAGTAGCCCTCAAAAGATAAGACAACCAATCGAGGCCCGGATAAAGTTTTGGAAAATCAATCGACGAAAAATCAAGTCGGAAAAGAGGGTAAGCCTAAACCCAAGCCTTTTTATCTAACACTTATCATTGGTAAAAAAGTATTGCATAATTGTATGATTGACTCTAGTGCTAGCACCACCGTCATGCCTAAGCAAGTAGCTGAAGCTCTGGGACTCGAATATGAACCTCTTAAGAAGGGAGTTATACAACTCGACGGGAACAAGGTTGAAACTGTCAGAGTAAATCAAAGGATTTCCTATGACATTGTTTGCTTGCCCCAGCATTACTGTGAACCAAGATACTGTGCTCATTGATGTCCCTCCTATATTTGGGATATGTTTGTCCTGAGAGTTCACTGCAAATGTTGGAGCTTACCTCTCTTTGGACTAATCGTACCTGATCTTAAGAACCAAACATGGAGCTAAGATGAAGATATTGTCAGAACCTTTACATTCTGAGCATGTGGCTGATGAAGCCATGATCAATTTTGAGGTAGCACATACCTCAACTGCCCCGAGAGAGATGCCTAATGTCAAACTTCTTGAGGATGAAGAAGCAAGCAGTTCTCAGACTGAAAATGAAGAAGCTCTCTTGAATGAATTTATAAGTTCATACCCTTTTGGAAACTACCATGCAACTGGGCTAAGAACATACATCATACATGAGGAGGATCAAATTATGCCTAGAGTGACTAAAGAGTTTGGGAGTGAAGGGACCTCATAGATATGGACCTTACACTTTGATGGAGCAAGATGCAGAATAGGGGCCAATGCTGAAATATGTTTGGTATCTCCATCCAAAGAAAAGACCTTAAGGTCATATTGTTTCCAGTTCACGTGTTCAAACAACAAAGCAGAGTATGAGGGCCTTGTCCATGGCTTCAATTTAGCGGAACAAATGGGTGTAAAGAAAATACAAGTGTTCAAAGATTCAGAATTGGTGGTTAACCAAATCTTAGGGCTATCAGCCGCCAAGAATGTTTGTATGCGATCATACCGACATAGGGTCTAGGACCTGATTGAAGGCTTCAAGGCATTCAACATCCAAGCCGTACCTAGAGAGTAGAACTCTGAAGCAGACCGAATGGAAACTGTCAAATCTCAGTTTGAGCCAGCTTCTGAGTTAATTGATAACAAACATTCAGTACAAGTGATCGTGCGGCCCACAATCCCAAATAATGATCAAAACTGGCAAGTGTTTGATAGTGATGCTCATATCGCATCATTTCTCTAGTTGTCTGGAGAATTTTTTAACCAATTATAGCCAAAGATCACTGAGGCCCATGAAGATCAAGTGGTCCAACTTAAGTCAAACAAGCTTCCCAGAGGTTTGGTTACTCTCGAGAATCTATTTGATTCCAATGATGTGAGAAAAGACAAGAGAAAGCTTGTAGCTGACAAAGGCGATTACGCCAATCTACACATGGGAGAAGATAAAAAGCTTAAGGTCAAAAAAGGAGTCTCACAAAAGAACAAAGAAAGGTTGAAATATTTTTGCGAGAAGTATCCAAATGTGGTAGCATGGTCATATGAGGATCTTAAGGGATATGATCCTGGGATTATCCAACACACCATTGAGCTACTAGAGGGAGAAAAACCCGTGCGTCAAAAGTAGAGGCCAGTAAATCCAAAGATCGAGTCGTTAATGGCTCAAGAATTACATAAGTTACTGATTTGCACATCGAAGAAGATAAAAAGATTAAGGTCAAAAAAGGAGTCTTGTAGTCTAAGAACAAAGAAAGGTTGAAATATTTTTGCGAGAAGTATTCGAGTGTGGTAGCATGGTCATATGATGATCTTAAGGGATATGATCTCGATATTATCCAACACACCATTGAGCTACTAGAGGGAGCAAAGCCTGTGCATCAAAAGCAAAGGCCAGTAAATCCAAAGATTGAGTCATTAATGGCTCAAGAATTAAAGAAGTTGATTGAATCTGGATAGTGTTCCCAATCAAACACAGTACTTGGGTGTCTAACCTGGTGCCGATCCAGAAGAAGAATGGTGATATACGACTGTGCGTTGACTTTTGAGACCTAAATAGAGTGTCTCTAAAGGACCACAACCCTTTGCCTTCCATGGAGGAAATTCTGCAAACAATTGTTGGTTTGAGATGTTTTCCATGTTAGATGGTTTCTCCAGCTATAATCAAATTTAGGTGAAAGAGGAGGACCAACACAAAATGACATTTACCACCAAGTGGGGAACATACGCTTATGCTAAAATTCCCTTCAGACTTTCAAATGTGGAGCCACTTTCCAACAAGCTATGGACATTGCTTTCAAGGATTTGATAAATAAGATCATTCTTATTTATCTAGATCACCTGACAGTTCTCTCAAAATCTACTGAGGATCATTTTGATCATCTCGAGCTTGTCTTCCAGAAGTGCCAGGAGTTCGGGATTTCTCTGAACCCGAAGAAATGTGTGTTTGGGGTCCCACAAGGGAAGTTGTTGGGTTATGTCGTCTTGAAGGAAGGTATTTCCATCGACTCGGAAAGGGTTAAAGCAATCAAAGAACTCCCTCTACCATCAACAAAAAAGGAGTTCAATCTTTTTTGGGCAAGGTTAACTTCATCAACCGATTCATATCGGACTTCGCAGGGATTGTTCGACCCATCACCTTGATGTTGAAAAAAGATCAAGCTTTCAAATGGATAGCGGAAGCCAGAAAAGCTTTTGAATAGATTAAAGAAGCCATCTCTTCTACTCCCATGTTGGTTAATCCAGATATTTGTCAAAAGACTTCCTCATGTACGTCTTTGGTGGTAGTGTAGACCCTAAATCTGCATTTTGCTCAAAAACAAACAAGCATGAGTATTGTTAGTTAAATCAAGAAAATAAGATATAGAATCCCTATGAAATACTTGACTATAATGAAACATGCAAATTAGATAAACAAAGATGATCAAATGTAAGCATATAAAAGCATAGTCAAAACTCTATTCCATAGTGGATTGGTGTCACATGTGCTAGTGACCCTTTCCCAATCCTTGATCAAAGCTTAAGATGAAAATGCTATGAAGATGGTGGAGTGATGATGAACAAGATCAAATCTCAAATGAAGAGAGTAACCTTGCATGAAATTGTGAAGATTGTGAAGGATTTGCTCAATGTTGAAGCCTCTATTTGAAGATTTCAAATGCTAAGATTGTTGAAGAGGGACCAATGTGGGACTAAAGATTAAGCCAATGATAGGAGGACACTTGTCATCATGTGATTGGTTGATGGTGTGCAAGATTTGGGAAGAGTGCCCATGAGAGGGAAAATTTGAATTCAAATTTGCAATAAATGCTGAGTTTGACTTTGGAAGGGGACATGTAAGAGGCCTCATAAATGCTCTGTTGGGTGTACATGTCCACTTGGGGGGAGATTCAAACTTGGAGAATATTCTTCCTTTATGCCAAGTTGAAAATAAGTAATTTTGATAAATCAATTAAATGCAATTTCATGTGCAAGTGGCCAAATCTAGAGAATGCAAGTGGGATGGGATTAGCATTAGATTTAATCAGGATTAATTAGCTAAGATGATGATTAAGCAGATTTGACCACTTTGACTTGATTTAGGGATTTAAATCAAATCAAAGGGAGATGAATAATGCTCTGAGATTTAATTAAATAAATGATTGATTTATTTAATCAAAGAGATGATGATAGGATCAAGTTTGATTTATTTGATTTAAGTTGATGAATTTACCCTGATGAATGGATGAGTGATTTTGATCAAATGCATAATGCTGATTTTGCGTGTCTACATTTTTCCCCTCTTTGAAGCAATGTACTTGTTGTGTTGGTTCAAAGAATAAACTTGCCGCGATCGAAATTTAAAAATTTTCTAATTTTCTCGGATGCCCCAATGAGTACATTGGTACAGAGTACGAGTATCGCCATCAATGTTCTGATGTAGAAAGACATTGAAGATAAAAGAGAATTACCCATTGCCTTCTATTCACGCACTCTAAAATATTATGAGGTGAAGTACAACTTTGTGGAGAAGCAAGCCTTTGCTATTGTAAAGGGATTGAAGAAGTTCCAACACCTCATATCGTGCAACAAGGTGATTGTTTGTGTCTCGCACCTTAGCGTGCATGAGTATATTATGGAAGGCGAAATCACTAAGAAGCGAGCTAACTGGATAACCAAGATTATAGAGTATGCAATCACGATCAAGCCGGTCAATACTGTGAAAGGGAAGGGACTATGCGAATATCTAGTTGAAAATAATGAAGCAATGATCGAGGTTGAAGTCCTGGAACCTGTGTTATTTAATGAAGAGAGTTTCAAAGACGATTGGCTAGATGACAAAATTAATTTCATGCAAACAAGAAGGTACCCGGCCAACCTTCCCTCTTTTAAAAGACGTTTTTATCGACTGTAGAATAATGGTTATGTACTCTTGGAGGGAATTCTTTTCAAGAGAAACTTTAATGGCATCTTGTTAAGGTGTGTGACACAAGAGCAAGCAAAAAGGATATTGGAGCAGTACCATAGTGGCCCATCCGGAGGACATTTTTTAGCAAAAACTATAGCATTCAAGATTATGTGTGCTGGTTATTTCTAGTCGACATTATTTAAGGACTTGTATTCATTGGTGAGGTCTTACAACAAGTGTCAGTTCTTTGTTGGGAAAAGGAAAAATGTTGCCATGCCACTGAAACCAATTGTAGTGGAAGATCCATTTGCTCAATGGGGTCTCAACTTCATTGGCATGATCAACCCGGTTTCATCAGCTAGACACCGATGGATCCTGAAGACAACCGATTATTTCACTAGGTGGACTGAAGCTGTATGTTTGAAAAATGCAACTGAGGCAGAGATTGTAAACTTCCTAGAGGAACTGGTAGCCAGGTTTGGCCCGCCAAACACAATTATCTCAGATAATGCCAAAGCTTTTCTCGGCTCCAAAATCAGCCAATTTACACTAAAATATGGAGTCTTCCTAAAGACATCCTCCAACTACTATCCACAAGGAAATGGCCATGCCAAGTCTACAAACAAGAATCTTCTTCGGCTAATCAAGAGAATAGGTTCAGAACATCAAAGGGAGTGGCATAAACACCTCTGGACAACACTATGGGCAGATCGTATAATGCCCAAGCAAATATTGAAAACATCTCCCTACGAGATAATATACAGGAAGGAGGCATTGTTGCCAATCTCTATGGAAATCCCTGCAATCTAGTTACTCAAGTCTCTTGAAATTGAGCAAAATGGAGCGTTGGAGGTGTGATTGGCAGAATTACTTGAAGTTCAAGAGAAACAAGAGCATGCTCTCGAGGCAATGACTAACCGCCAGTAGGTGGTAAAGAAATGGTTCGACAAGAAAATGTTTGACCAAGGTCTGCAATGTGGAGAATTGGTGCTCAAATTTAATGAGCACAGAGTGAAGCTCAGTTAACATGTCAGGTTTGATAGTCTCTGGGAAGGACCATTCAAAATCACATAGTGCAAGCAACACAACTCGTTCGAGTTGGAAACAATGGAGGGTGAGGCCTTTGGTATTCTAGTTAATGGAATACACCTCAAAAAGTTCAATTAATTCGGCTTTTTCAGTAAGTGTGTAAATATGTATATATTTTCCCTGCTTTGTTAGTTTTGGGTCATTCTCAATGCGTTCTTAAAATTAACAACCACATTGATGCATGAAAATGAGATAAAATGAAGAAAAGAGCCATAATATAGGAAATATAAGTATTGTATTGATTATAGAGATATTTACATTGGTATACATATTGATGTAACGGGGCCCATGACCATGTTCCAAAAAGTACATATATTGTTGCTAACAAGTGTTGCAGAGAATATTTCAAAAACAAAAAGGAAAAAGAGATCTTCTGGATGTCTCTTTAGGCATTCGAGGGTTCAACAATAGTAGCAGGTGGTGCATGATGAGGAAACACCATCCTCTCAAAATTCATACCACTGCACCTCATTAAAGGGTTCGATATTGTGCATCCTCGTCAAGAAATGGCACCTGGCACAGACTTTGTGTCGATGTTCCTCATGAGTTTCAAGCTCAAAGCCATGCAGAAAGGGCCTAGTTGGCATAGGTCCTCCTCCCTCAGTAAGTCGGTGCAGGTTGCGAATAGATGGGATTTCGTGGCCAATCTTGGCAGCTCTCATGATGTTCTCCAGCCCCTCCAAGTAGCATTTGGGAAATACGTGCTTTGTCAACCTCAGAATCTTCCTCTTAGAAACACCAATGTCTAATAGAGAAGCTACAAAGTGGGAAGTGATATTGGTGTTCACTCTGTATTGGTCCTCATATTCTATGTAGTCTCTACCTAAAACCCACTTTATGGCTTTCACATACAGAAGGTTCTTCACGCTAGTCATGCGTTTCAGTCGCCTACACCTAATTTTTCCTATGAAAGTAGCTTGGGTCTTCTTGCACGTAAGACTAATTGGTGTTTCCATGACTACTACTACTACTCTCGCTAAGTAATAAAGCTACCGAATATATCTTAAGGCCAATTGCTAAGAAATGCTAAGTGCAATATGATTGCCAAAATGCCAAGGGGTCCTTTTTATAGATAGTGAGAGGCTTCCCTAATTGAGCAAGGTATGTTTACGTCAGAGGCAAATGATATGAAAGAGCCCTAACAAGTTGTGTTGTGGTGTGTGAAATAATGAAGATAATCAAATGCAGTTTCAATTTGTCTGAATTAAGCCTTTTTAAAAGGTAGAGAAGGAGACAGTTGTCGCTATAAAGGAATTTTTTCGTCTTGGTTAAATCAAAGCAAATATCTTAAGGTAAAGTCATTGGTTGATGTGCCATGTTGGAAATCAAGTAATCACTAAATACAAAAGGCTCGCGAAAAGATATGGAATTGTTGTTTTGGTGCCTTTTCCAAAGAAAATTAGAGCTACCGTATGTGAGGTCACATCTCTTTATGTGTGGAGTCCTTTGTTGAGTTGGCAGTTTTTTCACATGCATGTACCCTTGCTAATCTGATATTTTTGAAAATCAATGTGAAATAAAGCATGTACATTGCTAATATGATATTTTCGAAAATCAAAAAGATAGATTGGGGCATTGTACAGAAGGAATTAATTGTGCAAGGTTGGGAAAGCATGTAACCACCTTAGTCATTTGCAAAGACAAAGAAAGGATTTTGAAAAGCTAAGTAGCAGAGTTTTTCAAAAATACAGGTAAAATGGTTGAAATTGCGGAGAGCTCAACTCAGGTCATCGTCGCTAACAGCATTGAGGAACGAAGAATGTAGGTGCCTTGCATGAATATCTACAACCATATTTCTTATGCAATCCCAGGCATTCCAGCTAAACCTTCATGGCCCTATACTAAGCTGGCAGACCATAAAATGTTAAGCACAATTTCTCCTCGAAACCAAGCTTTGGTTTCAGAGGATTGGGATAATGTTCGCGATCTGGAGTTATCTCAGAACCCCAAAAGTTTAAGAGAGGATGCATGTGAAAAGATGAAAAATTGCAAAGGATCCTTTTCTCACGGGGTTGTGGAATTGTGATCTCCTTAATATATGGTCTCTTTCGTACTACTATCCAAAGATTGTGGTTGCTCGTATTAGAAGTTTCAATGCTAATTTAGGAATTATAAGCGCCATAATTTTAAGGTAAGATCAATACCGTGTTTCCAAGATATGTTGGGTATCCTCTAAATGCTCTTGAGGGTGTTGAGGATTTTGATATTTCTAGGCCGGGAATTACTGGAGGACGCTTTAGAGCAAAGACAATAACTTTTCAATGTCAAACGGTAGTAAGCCTCAGATAACTTCGTCCTCCTAGATTTCCTCTTTAACTGCTACTTTTAAAGGTGCACAACTTTGTCTTCTATGTTGGCATTGCGTGAGTTGGATACAGAGAAGGTCTCAAACTTCTAGATGAGCATAGGATTTATGTTGAAAAAGAATAAAGAGCTTCCCATCGATGGACTTGGTAAAAGTCAGAAAGGATGCCGATAGTCAAGGGTTTTGGAAGCCTGCCTAAGTTCAGTATTCTTTCTTGGCCTATGATTTACATCGTAACTCGATTATTTCCAAGAATTTCAACCCCTCGGGGCAAGACGGATTTAAAATGGCACTAGAAAGCCAGTTTCAACTTGGACTCCGGTCCTCTCAAAAACTTTTGATTATTACACATTTTTAGACGCATTCCTAGCTCCAACTTTAAGAGCTTTGGATCAAATGGGAGGTGAGAGGTTCAAGCACTTGACACAGAGTCAAATATCATGGATGAGAGGCCTTGTACCACCTTGTGATTAGTTCTTTGGTTCAGATTTTATAATGCTCTGCATGCAGGGCTTCGTCTAAGAGCCTTTCTAGCTCCCGTGTTTTATTTCAGACAAGGTGTTGGCCTTGGAGGTTTTCAAGTAGTTGTGTAATATTGAAAATGATTATTGGGGAGGGAAGTATCTGACTTCCTACCTGACGCTGCTAGTCATGTTTGGCTCTATAGCATTGGTCAAGAAGAAGAATCCAAGGGTGAATAGTTTTGAAGTGTTGTTTTCCAAGTTAGGTCACCTTAGATTGGTGGTTATCTGTGATACATGGCACTATAATCCAGTAGGTAACTTGGCAGAGGTAGGCATTAAGATCCCTCACTAGCCTTAGTCATTTTGGGACCTTTAGAGAAATGAAAATGAGGGAAATGAGAGGTTATACGTCAGCCTCAAGCACATTCCTTCTAGCTTAGGTTAGCCACCTTGGCTGAATTTCTATCATATAATGGCCAAGCCTAACCCGAACCATATAATAAATTAATTCCTCTATAGCCAATTAGCAAGGCTTGGTTGGAAGCCTGAAAATATTAAAGATTTCTAGATTTATAGACAAGAGATAACAAAGACTAACAGGCTCTTTAACGAAGTGGACTTGGACAACTAGTTTGATGAAGCCTGGTACTGTGAGCATTCAAACAGTGATGCTTCTCCTAATCCTTTAGAGTCTGAGAGGTGCTATGAGGCAGAAAGTGTAGCCCTAGAGCATGAAGAAGAAGTAGCCCAAAAGGCTCCAATGATTGAAGCGGGTCATGTGCAAGGAGAGACAGTCAGTGGACAATAGTTGCAACGTGAGAGCTCTTCAAATACACAACTATTAGAGCCAACTAGCTCCTCTAGATCGAGGAAGAAAAGGTTGAACTTTGTTAGGCATCATTGAAAGGTTATTTTGGACCTTGATGATTCCCCAGAAGAGAAGAGACCTCAAATCAAGGAAGCTGGAAGAGGAGGAGAAGAACAGTATGAAGAGGTAGTTGTATCCGCTACGTGAATCTTCAGGAAACTCGGGTACATTTCTCCCCTTCTTCTCTCTCTTATATATCTTTAGTCCCCTCCACATTTGCTTATGCCATGTCATTCGCATTAGCTATTCCTCTCATTGGTCACTCGAGGTAGGTCAACATTGGTTCCCCTAGGGGTCCCTAGTTGCCTCCTCCTATGTCTACTACCCTTGAGGTGCAAGTAATGGCAACACATCCTAGCCCACTGAGTCAGCAGTTTGTATCTTCGATGCCTCAGCATCAAGTGGCTACTTCCCCACCCTTTTTCCCTGCTATACTTTCACCATCTCAGAGTAGTCAGTTTATCCCACTTTTTTCCCCAACAACTGTCACAAGATCTAGCAAATCTGTTGATATGTTAAGCACACTATCATTCCCATTAGCAGTTCCCCAGGAGTTTCTATTTTCTAGTGGGTTAGTTATTTCATCCCAAGATTATTTCTTGTAGGTGGATGTTACCAAAATTTCCTAGGCTAGCCAAATACAAAAAAGAAGGGCAAAGAATGTAATCAAACCTGCAAAACCCCATATGCAGACCGTGTTCAACGAAAGTCAAAATTTGTTGATGTTTCGAATGTGACACCCAATGTCATCAAGTCATTCAGAGAAATGTAGCCAAGTGATTATTCTATCAATGTAGTAGGACTTGATTTGCAACAGGCTCATCCGTAGGACAAAGTGGAATTAATGGAAGAAACCCAAAGGGTTGTGACAACTGATTTCCTCAAACTCAGTTGCCAGATGAAAAAGAAAGATGATCAGATTTCAGACCTGAAAGGAAAGGTGGAGATTTGGTCAAATAAGCATAAGGCTCAGGTGATTGAAACCAGTCGGCTACGGGATGAAATAAATTCCTTTGAGAGCAAGGTCGCTAAACTTCAAGCTCTGGGTGCGGAGTTTGTTCCAACCCTGCAAAAAGAAATTAAGCAATTCTAGGCGACCAAGGTGGCCCTCTGTAACGAATTGAAGCAAGCAAGTGATGGTTTGAAATAGCTCCGGTAGAGTACCAATGATGAGGTAAATGAAATGAACGCTGCATTGGAGTAGGAAACAAACAAGCAAAAACAGGCTAAGTTAGCCTTGAAGGAGAGGGAGGAAGAAAGTACTGCTCTAAAGAATTAGATTTCGGTCATGGAGGGAAGCATTGCGAAGTTGAAAGCAAAATTGAGCAACAAGGCTATAGAGATGGGCCTTTTGAGATCCCAGCCTCTTGCATCCCAAATGAACGCACTAGAAATAGCCAAAGAACTATATGCATCATACTAGGATAAGGTTAAGTCACTATGCCTTACCTTGCATCCCACTCTCAAATTTATGGCGCATTCTACCAAATTATGTGGGATGGTTAGTGAAACAATGCAACAGGTGTAGGAAATGACTTTTGATAGAGTTTTGGAGGCCAGGAAATTGTTGAGAAAATTATATATTGCATCTGATGAGGCGTTGAGCAATGTGGGGGTTGAAGACCGAACAATGGGGGCCATGAGCATGAATGTTATCATTTCTATGCATGAGGCCATCCAACATGTTGATGAGTGCAGAGCAAAGTTGATGCAGATTACCTATGATATGTGGGCTAAATTTTCTTGACTTACTCAGCGAGGGCTTCCATCGCCCTTCTTGGCTGACCAAACAGTGGCAGGCATAGAACACATCATTGAAAGGATTGAGGAGAAGAAACAAGATTTATCTGTTTTCCAATCTTTTGATCATCCCCTGATTGCTGCCAATATCGAGAACATGGTGCATCAGTTGGCGCAGCTCTTCTTCCAACTTGAGTTCGAGGTGAAAATATCCAGTGGATTTCCTTTTAAGGCAATTATTGATTTAAACATGGCACATGAAAACTTGCACACTCTCACTGCACCATTGGATGAGGTCTGGACGTCCCTTCAAGTTTCCCTCTCCAAGCTATGAGCAATTAGTTTGGCAAGTTGGACTGGTCTACGAGGCCATGATCTATAGTTTCTCATTTCGCAGGCGAAATATCCTTGTGAGTCACCAAGTTGTGAATATTTATTCACACACCACTCTTTTCCTTCACACGGTTTTTCTTTCCTTTGCGGCTTCGCCTTTTGTTTTGATCCTGCTCGCAGCTTTTCAGCCGCCGCCACGTGGCATCCTATCAGATCTTCCCTTTGAGACGCTTCTCTTTCCTTTTGTTGAGCTCTAATTGCTTGACACGTAGCCTCTGCCTACTTTACGTTTAGATGGGGCCCACACCACAATTACCTTTGTTAGGAGCTTTTTGTGTGGCATTTGTTTAGGTGTTTGTTGCTTTTGTTCAATGGTTGTTGCAACGGTCTCCATTTTGCTACCGCATGCCCTTTCCTTTTATTGTTGTGTGGCCCATCTCTCCTTGGAATGTCCCTGTTAGCATGCTGCTGGAGCATCTTTTTGTTGGTGCCTGTGCAAGGGAATCTTTTCTTGTTGGTGGCTTTGTGGAGCATCTTTCTTGTTGGGCCCCCAGACAGTGGGTTGGCTTATTTAAGCAACCCTTCCTTCATTTTATGGTTGTTGTTAGATGGACTAAATTTCCTAGCACTGAGAATTAGCCTTTGTAGTGTTTAATATTAAATTTGAACTTGTGGACTGTGCCATTCTATTTCAGCCTCTCTATTTTCAAGCATTTGATAGGACATTAGATTGTGCTAAATTTTTTTGAAAATGTCTGAACATTTGTTTCAAGCTTTTGTAATCCTTATATAGCTTAGCATAATACAAATCATGTTGCTACTCTTTTGTGTTAGCTTATGTTGTGTGGGTTATATTATGCAAATGGTTTGATGCTCGTATGTTTGCAGTGATGTGAATTGTCTCTTTAATATACTCTAGTTACTACCTGAGCCTTTGTTTCTGCAATGTGCTTACTTATCTCATTACTGATTTGGCACATCGCCTTAGCTTAGATTTATTTACTTTATGTTTATCTCCATTCCCTTTTCTCACCCCCCATTAAAAAATGAAGAGCCAACTTCGATAAAACCCCATAGGTCACTTAGTTGTGTGCATAAGTTCCCCCAATAGCTAAGTTTCCCATAAGGTTGTTGCCTACAAATTTTTGCATCAACACTCACCATGCCTACACATTCTCCTTACACTCTTATTTCCCATCACAAACCTACTTCCATCAACCCTCCCATTAACCTTGATCTTCAACATATTATTCATTAATTAGGATCCATGTAAAACAAACTAAATACAATCCCTACCCCCTCCCATAAAGACATTACCATGGACCTTAACACAACCCTTTCTCCTACAATATTCTCTCTTAAATTTCTTTGCCCAAGGTTTTGTAGATTTTTGTTTCAAAATATAAAAGGGTAAGGAGGATCCCATGACCCATATTTGTTCCTTCAATGCAACTTGATAGGAATTCATTTGTGATGAACTCATGTTAGCAAAAGAATCCTTGCATTTTGAAGGATTAGGCCTTAAAATGGTTCTATTCACTTTACCATATTTTCATACATTTCTATATTGAGCTAGCTAATCTTTCATTGAACACTTTCATGTCATTGTTGGTATGAGGGTCACCTTCTCTAATCTAATTCAATGCAAGCAAGGCACCAAAAAATATGTTAAACTTGTCATGTCATTAATTTCCAATCCTCGATTTCTAAGATACATTATCGACTCCTTTATAATGAGATTCAATGTATCTTCATCTATGACTTACTACCATGAATCAAAAAAGTCATGTTACACTAGCTTCTTCTATTTGTGTGTCAATCTCCATAATTATGAACTCAAACTCCTTGATTCTAGCCTTCTTGATTATAGCTTCTCCTCCCAACCCTCCTATTCCTATTTCTCATACCCTTCTAGTATTCAATCAAAACTCCATTCAAAAAGGGTATCACTTTCCCTTCTTTCTTCAAACCTAATAAAAACCTAATGCTAAACATGTTGACCACTCTCACATATCTACTAATGTAATTTTAGTCAAATATCATTCCTTATGAAAATTCACTCACTTGGTCAATCCTCATTATGTTACTCTTAAATAACTAAGTGGATCTAAAATTATTCCCTCACTCATCTAACCCCTAGACTTATCTATTTACATTCCATGTGGCTATGACATTGATTCCTTTTACAAATATAATCATGTTAATCACCAAGATACATAAAGGAACATGGATCTAAAACACAAAATCTAAGACCTTTTTAATACTAATATAATCCATATGTTAGGTATTGTGATGAGCACAATAAAGTAGTTTCCCCTCCCAATCAAAACTTTCAAATTTACATTAACTCTTTGTTGGAAGTTTTCCATTGAGAAGATTAGTAGATGTATGGCAGATGATGCTACTGTGGTGTTGTCATTGATGTAAACATTGTTGTAGTATCAACATTGATGTATTGTTGATGTCTGATGAGTATGATTGAATGTAGTGATGGCAACCCATTATATAGATGCAATTTTTTTGATCCGAAATAGATCAAATATTTTGCAGAATTACCTAAGTCCTAGAGCATAGTTTTCAATATACAATGAACCTATTTTGTGGTATGCATTGCTCCGCTATGAAGAATCTAGTTATGCGGTTCTAAGGTAATTTTGGTGAATGTTGGAGGAATCTAAATCCAAGGTTTTACATCTTGAATCCCTTCACAGTTGAAGTTGGAATTGATAGAGTATCACTCTGGATATGGCAAAGTTACAATGTTAGAGTACCTGTTTGGAATGCTTTGCATTCCACCACGGATGTATGTCGAGCTATGAGGTTTCAAGGGAGTGTTTACAAATTTCAGAAGTGTCTTTGTTCCAAGTAGCAATTATTTTGGAGGTCAGAGTGTCGAGTGGTGAATGGACAGTTGGTTCATTCTATTTTTGCCTCACCAACGATGCCAGCCTAAAGGATTTGAGGTCGTGTGGAGTTAAAGTAAGTTTGGATTAGGCTTATGGGAATAATTATAGGTCCCTATCGATTTATTTTGATGTGTCACATGTTTTGGATTATTCTGTGAAGCGTTTGTGGTTGAGTTTTGAGCTGACAGATTGAGGCATTGTATGGTACATCTAATTAGGTCGACCTAATTGATGTTGTAGTTTTTGTGAATGTAGTGCATATAAATGAAAGTTCATTTCCATATTGAAGATAGATATGTGATGGATTATAAGTGTGTCAGTGTGATGTGAATGTGATAGAGTAGAGTATGATAATAGTGAATCATGAAGTGTGTTAGATCAGTTTATAGAGCTTAATTGGAACTATCTCCAACATATTGCAGATGCATTATATCATTTCAAATCTCTGGCAATGAGCCACCCTCTTTTCTATCCTATTAGTGAGCCATTTCTTCTATTATTTGGATAGTGAGTCCTCCAGACAGTGAGTCCACCTAGTAGTGAGTCATTTTGTAATTTTTTATAACCAATTATAATATATTGTGAGCTAATCATCACCATGGTTTTTTCCCTTTTTGGGTTTTCCGCGTAAATCTGGTGTTCTTATATTCTTTTATGTGATGCATGCTTTCTATGTTCCTTTCCATTACTGCAAAGTTAATATCATGCATTGAATGAATGTGTAAAGTTGATGAAGGTAATGAATTTTGATGAATACTGATTCACCCCACTCTTAGTGTTCAAGGTGTTCAATAATTGGTATTAGAGTCTGGTTCATTCAATTGGCTTGATCATTGAGGTGGATCTTGGAGTTGAACACATGGCTACAAGAAAGTATCCTATTCCTCCTGAAGAGATTATCCATGGAGGATTTATTGAAGAAGATTGTATAGTTGACATGGAAGGAGAACTCAAATCAAAAGTTGTGAACATAAATCTGGAAAAGGATCTTAGTGATGCAGTTGAGTTTATTAAGAAGTTGAGAGAGAAATTCAAGAAAGTTTCAAATAGAATCAAGGAGCTTAAGCAATCAAATGAGACTATCACCAGTCTGAAAGTACAAATTGAAGGAGGTAAAAGAGTTGAAGACTGCCTAAATGCTAAACTAAGAGATAAATTTGAAGCATGCTCAAATCTTGAACAAGAGGTTGTAACTTTGAGATTAGATCTAGGGAAAACAAAGATTCAAGATGATAAATTCAATAAGATCTTTACAATACTTGATGAGATTATTGAGAATCAGAAGAAATCTAAGGAAAAGGAAGGAGTAGGGTTTGAGAAAGGTGAAAATTCTAAGACAAATCAAACTCCAAAAAATGTTGAAAAGAAGAATGAAAAGAAGAGAAACTTCAAGAAATTTTAAACACCAGAAGAAATTTTTCAAAAGGCCACCTATCAAACAACCAAATGCACAAAGGTACCCATCTTTTAATGGTTATTGTTGTTCCTGCAATAAGTTTTTACATAGATCTATAAAATGTAGAATTAAAATGAATTAGAATGTTCACTCATTTCTTGGTCAGTGCTATACATGCAATAGATTTAGTCATAGAGCTAGTGAATGCAAAATCACATGATGAATGCTTACAATAAAGGCATGATGTTTCAATATTTCAATGGATATTGTTATACATGCAATGGATTTGGAAACAAGGCTAATGGATGTAGATCTAGAATGGCAAAAAGTGAGCTTGTTCAAAATAGTGTCACTTGTTACAAATGCAACAAACTAGGACACATAGCAAGGTTTTGTAGAAGAAAGAATTTGAAACCCTCTGTTTCACTAAAGAAGGGTAATCTAGTAAAGAATGTGGATCCAATGGAGATGAAGAAGGAAATGGGAAAAATCTAGAAAAAGAAGAGAGCAAAGTGAAAAATGAGTTTATGCTAGCCCCTGGTGCAAATGTTTCCTCTAGAAACTAGATGAAGAGCTTTGGCTTAGGGGGAGTTTTAACAGAAGATCTTTAAGCCCCTGGCAAAGATATAGTGTTGATGCTTTCAGCACATTGATATAAGATGTAGGTTGACATGCTTGACCTATTGGTGAAATCGTCGATGAAGAATCTTTTCTTGTGGAGATTTGTGGAGTATTTGAAGCTACCCATGGTGATACAGTTAGGGTTACCAACTTTTTGACCTAAATTTAAATCAATGCATTTAATGTATTTTAGGTCATCCAAAAGGTATTTATAAGTGATTTTACATATGAAAAGTCCATTTTTGATCGAGTATTCAAAGAGTGAAGAGCAGAAAAGAGGCAAATTGAAGCAATTCCAAATTATCGCATAAAACTCTAACCGACAAAGAATTTAAAGGTATTTATTGTCTCTTGCTTAAACCTAGTTTCAAAAGTTGTTAAAATGTCTATTCCTTGAGTAGTTGATGTTGTGGATCAACCAAGACCCAAATTTAAGAAGCACCCAAATAAATCCATGGTGACAAATTCAAAAGGCGCTTTTTATCATATTCCTTATGGTGTATTGTATACCAAGAGGATGAGAGAATTTATATTCACATAAAATTGGATGAGTATGATCATTCAAAACTAGGAGAATTTTGGGTGAATGAGCTAACAAGTGAAGATTTTGAATTGAAACCAAAACATGGACGTTTGACATAGGAGAAATTAGATGTGTGGAACAATTTCCCTATTTTGTGTTATGTGGATGAATGGATTAGATATGTAATGCCCCCGCCACGCAACCCTAGGGAAAGTTGCAATTTACTAAACAACCGAACTATTTTTTTTGAAATAAGAACAATAGCATGTAAGCTAGAATAATTCACATACAAGTTCACTTAACCATTACTAACCAATCCCCTAAGGTTGTGAGACTGTGTTACTTAGACCAAACACGGAACAAGAATTAAAACCATACCATATAATTACTTAACAAATAAAGTTCACATACATTCTAATCATAATAGTTTACATCCAAGAATATGAATTACCACTTGATTCCAATAACATAGTTTACAACATAATTACAACACTCATTCCCCGAATGAGATAAATCTAACAAGTATGATTACATATTACAAACTCCACCTCGATAACAACTAAGGGGTAATAAAATACAATAAGAACTGATAGAACAAGGCATGAGAAGAAATTGATTCCCACGAGCTCTCCAGTTGGAAATCACGAACATGAAGAAGAACCAACGGATTTAAGATGCACGCCACCCGACCACGTGGAATCCAAAAGGTTCCACTCCCTCCGTGCTAGGAGATAGTAACTAGGAATTCCTACACAAGACCATCTACCACTAGGCACGGGCCACACAAAACTGATACAAAATAAATACAAGACCTCATCACATGACTGAACGGTCATACGTACAACTCTAGGTATGACTCACACAACACTGACATAGGTTACATTGCTTCTAGACATAGAATAGATCAAGAGTGTCACAAATATCAAGTACAAACTGCTGACTTAGGAAGAGTGTCATCACATAGCTCGTCAAGGGATATCCTCTGGGAATCTTCCTAGGCTTTGGCCCCCACCTTGGGTTATCCTGGTGGCCTCTACCGAAATCCTGGCACCCATGCTCACTCATGTGGAATCAAATACCTCTCATGAAGATGAGATAGATGATCTTGCCATTCCAGGCCTTCCCGTCTCATCCCAAGTCTAAAACAAGCCCTTGGGCCCATGAGCGAGGCACAAATTATCTTGTTTAATGTTTGATGCAACCTAAGCTTCTAAAAGTTTAATTTAGTTATCACTGAATTAACCAACTTACAAAGGGTTATCCTGGCACCACTTTGTGCACCGGCGCCCATTTGCAAGCCACTCTCCTAAGACAACACACATGGTTATAACCACAATAGGTGACCAGATAACACGACCTCTCCAATCCAAGGAGGTAACAAAACAAGGAAACTCACTCCAAACACTGGAGGAAAACAAGGTTAAAACCCTCTCCATACACTAGAGGCAAACAAAGTACAAACCCACTCCAAACATAGGAGGAAACCAATTACAAAAACCCACTCCTTTCAAAGGAGGTACAAATCACATTACCCTCTCCTATTCCCAAGGAGGCACAAAACATCCCCGTTTGTGAGAACTGGGTGAAACAACATGGTGTCACATGCACATTTTCCCATGACACATCAAAATTGACTCACGTACCACAATCCCATACCAATACATGAACTCCTATCTGGAAGACTTCAACATTGACTCTATTCTCCCAACATCGAAGACGAACAATTAAACACTGAAAACATTTCAGACAATTAAGTAAGCTAATGTTTGGATTTCCTAAATCCAATCAAACACAGCTTCCATCACTTGCATTTATCCAATTAATAAACTCATTTCTTTTCACAACATAGAAATATTCAAAGAACAGATCACATACTCTAAATTTCACAACCATATTCCAAAATCAAGACATTTAAATAAATACATCATCGAATTGGAATTAAACCAATCAATAAATTCATTTTCATGACGCTTTGAAATATATATATATATATATCAACCATTCAATTACACTTAACCACAATTAGATTTCCTAATCACAACGCTTAAATAAATAAAGTCATTTGACTAAAATATTCAACCCTCTCTCTAGTATCACAATCATATACTATAAATGAAACCATTCGTTTATCAAAGCACTTAGATTAAATAATAAGTCAATCAATTACGTCATGCAAGAGTTAAATAAATAATTGACCTTATCCGCACAACTCAATAGTAACTCAAGCACGTTGATAACTTTAAGGGGGGTTCCAACCAATGGTATATTTCATTTTCCCAATTACATATATTAATAAAAACAACCTTTGAAAATGAAAACACTTGATCATTTAAAATCTACCTTTTTAAAATAAATCACTTGAATATAAAATCCACTTTTGCTTCGATTACGTAACCAAAATCATCTTAAGATAATCAAAATCAAATTATAAATAAGTCAAACGCTTGACACATATATTCATCTGTTTAAAATAACTCATTCGATAATTCTAAGTTTCCCGATTATATTCCTTAGTTTAACTAGCATATCCCTGATTATATTCCTTACTTTTACTATCATATCCCATGATCCAAACTATTAAATAACGTCATTGGATTAAGATTAGAACAATCCTATACTCTAAGTTCCACAATCGTATGCTATTATTAAAACATCCGGATAATTAACCATTTAGAACAAAAACTTAGTCTTTATTTCAACTTCGCATTAAATAAATTAACTAAATCTCATTTGATTCAAATGAATCATTCCTTATCTCTAAATTATCAATTATATTCATAATCAAAATTTTTAAATAAATAAACATTTAATTAAGCTTCTTAACCTATATTTTCACATAGAATCAATAAATTAATCAAAATCAATATTTTAAATAAACCCTTTGCTCATACATCAATTGCATTTCCTTTTTATCAATGCGATAGTCATTATAAAACTTCCATTTAATATTTAACATTATTTTAATATGTCAAATAAAATATTATTTTATTTGCATATTAATAATTTATTTAAATATAAAATTTAACTCCATACAAAATTTCCACATAACACATTATTCTTTAACTATATATATAATATATTTTAAAGAATAATAATAAAATTCATTTAAATTATTATATTAAATATATTATATTTATATATATAATATTATATATTATATATAATATATAAAATAATAAATGAATATAAATAAAAATTAAATTATATAAAATAAATAAAAAACCAAAAATAAACGCACTTTTTTTAAAAAGGAATAACCTCAGTACGGCCCTAATCTTCCTAATGTCGCCAGCCTTAAACAGGGACGAACTCGTGGTGGGTCGGCCCTATTTCTCCCATCGCGGGTTAGCCGCCAGCCAGCCTCCCCCACATGGGGACGCAGCCTGTGTGGGCTACGCTGGGTGCGACCACCACAAGCAGTGCCTCGATTGGGGGTGGCTATGGGCAGTGCCCACCACCACACATTTAATAAAAATAATAATTTCATTTTTTTTAATTTCCATTAAAACATTGCGTTTTAAAACAAACGAAAAATGTTTTTTTTTTAATAACACAATTTCATTTTAAAAAGAACGAAAAATGAGAAATTAAAACCCTATTCTGGTAAAACCCAGAATGAAGTTTCCCACAGCATTCTTTTTTTAAAACAAAACACCTAGTTGCATAGATTTCTTATGCAAAATATAAATGATTATTCATAAAAAATATATATCATTTCATAGTCTAACTGGGCAATTGAAGAGAAAAACTAAAAAGAAAGATTTAAGGCACAATAATAGGAAGAATTTTTCTGGATTTTTCCCAAAATAGACAAATACATTAAATCTTTTCCTCTAAGTTTTCTATTGCTAATTTAAAATCTAATTTCCATGGGTTTTGTTGGATTTCAAACAATATTACAAAGATTTCAAACAGCAAGATGAGGATTTGATCTAGTTTTAAAAAATAAACAAAGCAAGAAGAAAAGAACCTGATTTTTCTCCAAAGCTTCAAGATTCCATGGAGCTTTTGAATCCTCTTCAAGATCCAGCTCAAGCATACCTTCCTCTTCTTCACAAATCTAAGCCCATAAACCATAGCCCACCAAATTTTCGCCAAATTGCAAGCTTCCCAAAAAAAAATTAATGAGCTCCTTTTCTCCCAAAATAGGATTTTTTTCAATTTGGTCAAAGAAACCCTAAAATTCTCACTCACAAAATATATTTTTTTTTAAAACATGGGGATTTTTCTAATTTTTAATTCACAATCCAATTTCGAATTTTTAAATTCAAAAGCCCATTTCTAATTTTAAATTCAAAACCCAATTTCAAATTCTTAATTCATCCTTATGCATTTTCCAAATTTCTCATAAAACATAAGCATTTCAAAATTACCAATAAATAATTTCCTCAACAATATTTTTCAAAAGTGGAATTAAAACATATTTCCGTTTAATTATTTATTTTAATTTAATCGAACTATTCAGACAAGATTTTAATTAAATCCTAAATATCCAATATAACTTCCATTTTCAATTTCATTTGAATTTAGATATACAATAACGCCAAAATCACTATTTCATTTAATATATCACTATTAATCTAATTAATTAATAAACTAAATCTAGTTTATTAATTAATCAAACCAATCAATAACCCAATAATTATTTTATTAATTTCATCAAATAAATCAATAAAATAAATCGCATTTCAACATTGCAACTCAACACATTTAATCATCAATTAAACTACGCAAGTCATTTAATAAACTTTAAACTTGAAATTAAATAAACACTCAAGGGGAAAAAGACCAAGTTAAAATGACTGACCCCGACGACAACCCGACAACACGCTATGACTAGGGTGACGACTTGGCTCGAAAAACCTAGCTACTATCTCCCAATCAATTACCGTTGGTAAATGGACATGCTCAGACCTGTGAAGCCAGGTGGAATCGATGTCATGTACCTACCAACCTGCAGCAAAGAACATGTCGAACGTGCAAAATATATATGTATGTTATGATCAAACACACCGTGAAGAGGGAATCTCAGAATTGTAGGGCGCTCGCAAGCGAGTGATACAATCTGCCCCTTTCACCAATACAGTATCATTAACTGACACATCTAACATCAGAGATATGCTCAATAGCATAAACATCATTAAATCAATTATATTCTAAGTTACTCCAAATCATGTCATAAGGATAACATCGGAATAAAAGAACATCACATCAACATATAACTTCCACATCATTTAATCAATCACGATCACAAGTAATCAAGTTCCCAAAGTCAAAGCATGTTCAGACACAATCGTCACATCATGATATAACATGCGCATCATTGAACAATTTATGATCGAATAACCACCAAGTTCACAGTCACATTAGAAGCCTAATAAAAAATTACCAAGAAAACACTGCCAATCCAAATATCTGAAACGGAGGGGTGTTACAAGATATATATTGAGAGGAATTCATCATAGATTTATTTTGGTATATCAACCATACATGATCAACAAGGAAGCTATTAGGGTTGTGACAAGGTTATGCTCAACCGGACCAGTTTCAACTCTTAAATCTATGAAGAATGAAGTGGTGATGAAGTTAATTGGTGAAAAATTTTATAAACATGTCTTGACAGTAAATGATATAGAAGACCCTGTAGTAAGGTATGTGTCTATGATGATAGGGTATAATATTTTCTTCATGAACATGGAAAACTATTTTTCTGCTACAAAAATCAATACTGCATATGAAATGGTGAAGAAAGGCTTGGTTTTTGACCTATGTGAATTGTTAAAGCAACAATTACTGCAAAATATTTAGAAGACCAAAGAGTCTTGATAACCCTTTTAGTATGGTACCTTGATTATATGCTTAGTATTTTACTTTCTTAGAGAAGTACCTAGCACAAAGAACATTGTGTGGTTGAGTAATGTTCCAGTTGCTACACAAATTAGAGACCACTTGAGAAGATTGGGTAATGCAAATTCTCAGAAGACTGCTTTGTAGGGTTTCTTTAAAACTTTCCAAGAGAACATGCAAGCTAGAGTAAGGATTCTTAAGAGTGTCATTCAGAAGTGCAAAAATGATATCATCTTCATGGTCAACAAAGATTACTACCTCGTGGAAGTTGTTGAACCTAGGACAATGTGGGTTCTTGAAATGGGATGAGGTAGCATAGGATGTGATTATCAGTCTAGCAGAACATATGTTGAGTATGCCTAAAGATCCTAAAGAAGAAAGATATGGCACATATGAAGAAAAATCTAGTGCATTACATATGGAGCAAAAGCAGAAGGAGATCAAGAAAAATGTTGAGAAGATGAAGGTACAAGTAGTGGAAATGATGGATCTACCAAAGGGCCTTGTGGAGAAATCCAAAGCCATATCTAGTTCCCCCCAGTACTAGAAGGTCGGGTAGGACCTCTACACCCTCTTTGGTTGCTCCTAAGTCCTCCAAGACTAAATCTATTGTTGGAGCTAAGAGGAAAGAGTCAACTAGTGCCCCTGTGAAAGAATAGAGTGCTCCACGAAGAACAGTAAAAAAAAAAAAGCTACAAGAGAAAGGTATGTTGGGTATGATGATGATGATGATGAAGAAGGACCTAAGTTGGTCCAGAAGAGGAAATCTAATGTCTCTCAAGAGACAAGTTCAAATAAAAACAAAGTAGATATTGTTGATACTGATAGTGAAGAGGAAATCAAGAAGCAAAAGGAAGCATTTACAATACATGTGAGGGAGAAGAAGTCTGAAAAGGAAGAAAAGCTAGCCAAAGCTAAGGGGAAGAAGAAAGAAAAATCCCCTTTGAAACGAAAACATAGCCCTCTATGGCTAGATGCACTATTTAATGGAATTGTTGAGCATGGAATGTTGGAAGAAACTGCCAAAATGTATTCAGGTTTTGATGAAGTGGACAAGGATACAATAGAGGAAGCAATAGTAAAGTACATGGTAACTTTTTGTGCTAGCTTAGCACAAATTGAAGATCAATTACTAGATGATTTGAAGAATGTTTTGAGTATGAAAAGACAAGAGGCAATAGATGAGGATGCCAAAATAAGGGAGTATGCCCTAGAGAAGAGTGGTTCTTCTCTTTTTGAAGAAGATAAAGCTAGATTGGTGCAATTGTATGGTAGAGAGTTTAGAACAAAACAAAGAGTTAGCATGATGCAGGAGCATCCTTGGTTCTTGGCAATCTTGCATCAACCAAAATATTTTCTTTCAGTTTTTGTTCTTGTTTTTTTCTTGCTCAATTCATGTTGGTGGATTCATCATCATTGCTCACCAGACCCTGTGGATCTTTGTGTACATCGTTGACATGTTCATTTTCCTTGTTCCAAGGTTTGAGTGCGATTGGATCTTTTTCCAGCAAGTTATTGCTTTTGGATTTCATGGAAATTTCTTGAACCAACATTGGAATAATTTCAAAATTTTCGGCCAGTTCGATTGTTGTGGATCATTCCCTTGGCTTGCGAATCTTAACAGTGTGATTTTAATTGTTCCATGGAGTGTCCCCGACCTTCATTATATGTCCACACTTCATCTTATGCACCTATTGAAGATTAATTCAAATTTGAGTCTGACCTATTCATGCGCACACTACATTTTATTTCCTTGGATAATGTGATGATCTTTGGCTGACACAGATGATTCTAGAATTGCAGATATGATATAAAAGCTGTGAGCCTAATCTATAAGCCCTGATGTTTCCGGCCGAATGTAATTGAAATTTATGTTAATGAGAATATTTGCATTTGCATTTACCTCCATATTCAATGTTGCTTTCGTTGTGTTACTCTTGTTGCACGATCTAGATTGTTCTCTTTGAGGACCCTCCTACCGTGGCTACGCCAGATTGGTATCAGAGTGTGAGATTCATTCCTTGTGAGATCACTAGATTTTGCGGAGTCTTGTTGAAGATTTGTTGTGGTTTGGCAGATTGAGGATCTAACCTGCAACTACAGAGGACTTGTGTAAAGATGGCGAGAAGAAGAAATGGTAGAGGAAATGGAGCGCGTGGAAATGCAGACCCAGCTATGATGGAGATGTTAAGAGGAATTGTTGCCATATTAGATGCAGTTGAAGCGACCCAAAGGAGAGGTTGACTACTTAATGATGTGAGTGTTGAAGAAGCAGAAGTATAGGAAGAAAGAGGAAGAAAAGAGTAACCTAGCCTTGATCAGGGAGAAGAGAGATTCATAAGAGCCCTAACTAAAGTGAATACAAGACCACATTTCAATCCACCAAATTATAATGGTAAGTTGGATTAAGATGTATTGTTAGATTGGATTACAGAGATGGAAAAGTATTTTGAATTTGAAGGTACCACTAAAGATAAGAAGGCAGTTTTCGGTACAAAGTTGAGAGGACACATCCCTTTCGTGGGGAAACATTTGCAGATAGATAGGAAAAAGAAGAGGAAAAGAAAAGATAAAGTGTTGGGATCGGATGGTGAACAAGTTGAAAAAAAAATTATGCTTCCAGATTATCAAATTAGTTTGTTCCAAAAAATTGAAAAATCTGAAGCAGAAAGAATCAAGTGTGACCAAGTATACTGAGGAGTACTATAAGTTGAATATCAGATCTAGACATTCAGAGGATGAGATTGAGAAAGTAGCCAAATATGTGAATGGTTTGAGGTCGACTATAGAGGATGAAATTAGTTTGATCAAGTTGGTGAGTGTGGAAGAGGCATATTAGTGTGCCCTAAAGGAAAAAGAGAAGTTGAATAAAAGACATGAGTAGAGACAAAGAGGAAGAGGTGGAAGATTTCAAAGAGGAAGAACTTTTACTGGAGGAGGAAGAGGATCTTTTCTAGATCAGAATAAGGATAAGGAGGTTAGTAAGAATGATAATTCATACCAGAGAGGTGATGGAAAATATTACCAAAGAGGAGGTTATGGTGGTTACCAAAATGAAGGTTATAGAAGAGATGAGAGAGGACAAGAGAAAATGATATTCAAGGGAACTTGTTATAATCATGTGGTGGAGGACATATGGCATTTGAATGCAATTAGGGAGAGACAAGCAGGAAGACAGAGAACAATAGAAGGACAACCTTTGTTGAGGAAGAACATATTGGATCATCTAAAAAATTAGAAGAGGGAGAAGCGTTAGTGACTAGAAGAGTATTGTGTCAAAGTGAGTTGGAGAAAGAGCCATTACAGAGAAAGAATGTATTTTGTACTAGATGCAAGGTAGCTAGAAAATGTTGCAAAGTGATTGTTGATAGTGGAAGTTCTGAGAACCTAGTTTTTGAAGAGATGGTGACTAAACTAAAGTTGGAAAGGTTGAAACACCTGAAGCCCTATCAGATTGCTTAGATTCAAGATGAGAATAAGATATTGGTAAGTGAACAATGTTTGGTGAAATTAAAGATAGGAAATTACCATGAAGAAGTTTTGTGTGATATCATGCCTATGGATATATGACATGTTTTGTTGGGAAGGCCTTGGAAATATGATAGATAGGCTATCCATGATGGAAAGAAGAATATACAATCTAATTGGTTAAGCACGGGATGAAGCAACTTTGTTGCCATTGGAAGATGTCTAAAGTTGAGGTTTGTATGAATGTTAGGGTTTTCCTGGTTGATGGGAGGAGATTCCTTGATGGATCAAGACATGAGAATGTGTGTTATGCCTTAGTTCCTAAAAAGGATAAAGACTTGAAGCATGTAGAAGAACACCTAGAAGAGATAAAGGAGATGTTGATAGAGTATGAGGATA
>VDFB02170361.1:0-15533 GCA_007258455.2 Sequoia sempervirens | reverse complement strand
ACACACACACACATATATATATGTATACATATATATTTGTATATATACATATATACATATGCATAGACATATATGTGCATATATACATGTATATATACATATATTGGCATAGATATCTTAAATATATCTTTCTAAAAGAGGACAATAGATATTAGAAATAAATCTAAAGAAATCTATCTAACCTATATCATAAATCCAATTTATAGGTGACTCAATATTGCTATCTTTATGTCTTTTATAAATGTATTTAAGATACCAATGCTAGTATTTTCCAATCTCATGGTTCATACAAATTCTTTGTTAGGAATATGATCAAATAGAAATATATAATAAAATTAATGAAAAAATAAAATATAAAAAATACAAAGACACAAATGTACATGGTTCACTCAATATGGGCTACGTCCATAGAGAAACAATCGGTCCTTCATTTATTTCATCCAACAAAATGAAGGGATACAACCTACAACACATTTGCTACAACTTTCTCTTCTCTATGTCATAGTCTCCTCACACAATATAATATCATAAACAAATATAATATAATTCCCTCATAAAAGGGGCTTTCCTTCTAGGGCAAGAAAATACAACATAACCTCTACAGTCAAATTTGTGACCCAATGATGAATGATTCAGATTTACAATGACAAATATATATAATTTGGCTTTAGGGGTATTGCACCTAAACCCCAGCCAGGGTGTGTGGCCCCTAGACCCCTTATTGGGGGGTCATCCCCCTCGGACCCAATGAGGGGGTAACCCCCTACATGCCCAAACTAAAATAAACTCCAAAACCAACAACCTCCCACACAGAGACTAATTAGGAAGATAATCAGGCTCCATACTAACAATCTCCCACTTGGCCACTGATTACAACAACTACATCGTTATTACACTCGATGTACTAGGCTCCAACTTTAGACTTGGCAATTTTCTCATCTACACCATCATCCTTGAAGACCAACTATAAATAATAAAAAGATTAGTTTCTTCTGAGTTACTACCTTTCTCAACATGTTTGGAGGATTTTTTCTAATGTGTATCTTTTCCAGCTCTAGATGCCCATCTTCCAAAATTGATCGTATGAAATGATACCAAAGTTTTATATGTATAGTCTTAGAATAAAGGGATGAGTTATTTGCAAGATGAATGGAAATCTAGTTGTCACTATACAACCTGCTATCCTCCTACTTATTTCCCAATTCCTCCATAAACCTTTGTAACCAAATCATCTCTTTACTCGCCTTTGTAGCAGTGGCACACTTTTCTTTTGTTGATGAAAGTACAACAAACTTTTGCAATCTAGAAATACAATTGAATGTTGTTCCACCTATAGTAAAAACATACCCTATGGTGCTCTTCTTGCTATCTATATCACTTGCCAAATCTGAATCAGCATATCCTTGTAGAGTAGAGTTGTGCTGAAAATTGAGGTGTTTATGTAGCTTAATACTTTGTGAAACTATTATACTTGCTGATCTAAATATGCATTCTTTGTTACAGATTCTTTGTGGGTGATTATCTGATTAATTGATTTTATCATTTGTAGAATTAAGGTGTAGAAGAATTAGACAGGATATTAGAAGATACACAACATATACTGTGGAGATGCCCTTTTGGGATAAAAATCCACCAAGAATCAATGTATTATTTAATCTATGAAGTAGATTACAATAATTCCAATCCTTCCTTGAGATGCTTCTTTTTCCTTCAACAAATATTTTTCACAACCTGCAATCAAACTGATACAAACTCTCTTCAACTTGCTTGAGATATATAGGCAATAAAAAACTTTGTAAACTCCAAAAGAGTTACAATTACAAAGCTCAATCCCTATCTCCTAAAAGGTATGCCTATCTCTTGCAAGTAGAGTTTAACCATGAAGAACAATGTCAAATCATCTCCTTCATCCATTTGGGCGTCCCAAACTGAAGTACTAACTTGAAACCTTTATTCCATAAATATCTTCAAGGCTTTATCCTCAAAGTTGGCGCCCAAGAATGGGCCCACTTAACTCAACCTTCTAAAATATCTTAACATGCAAAGGACTTAATTCCAAGAAGCCAACTTGGGTGCCCAAAGTGGGTCCAAGTCATTTTCTGTTAACTGAAACATCTCTCTCCACTATTCATGCAAGAATGGTCATCCCCTATTAACTGAAGGAAGTAACCTATTATATGTCATCCAACTCAAGTCATTAGTCATGCATTCCAAGTTAATTGAAGTCAATTAGCATTCAACTAAAACTAACTGAAGATAACTGAACTATAACTGAACTAAACTAAACTAAACTAAACTAAACTAAACTGATTCTGAATTGAACTAAACTAAACTAAATTGATCTGAACTAAACTTCATGCATGTAAACATCAAACCCTAACTCCTAGGATCTTTACATGCATTACAAAAGTGTTATCTCTTACTCCAAATAGTTAACTGAACTCAAGGTGGGTTCCACCTTCCATGTGTGTGTCCCCATTTGCTCCTATTATTTAGGAACTCATCTTGGATGCCCTCACATGCTCCTATAATTTAGAATTAATTACAAATGTCAATTAACATGATTATTTCATCCAAAATTAATCTCTCTCTAATCCTTGTGTTTGAGAACACTTTCCAAGGACTTAGGAGACACATGGAATAAATAATGTTTAGGATTGCAATTAAATGGCATCCTATTTCCAACAAGTTGGAACCTCCAAAACATAATGCCTAGGTATTAGTACCTTAAAAATATTTGAGAATCCACCTTACTACGTTCCAATGCTCTTTATTGGATTGTTCATATACTTGCATGAAACTTCCACTGCATGTGAATATATGGCCTTGTGGACACCATCGCATACATCAAGTTTCCAATTGTTGATAAGTATGGAACCTTAGACATGTATTCTATCTACTCTCGTGTCTGAAGACACATCTCCTTAGTCAATTTGAAATGACTTGGAAAAGGTGTACTAACTGATTTGGCATCTTGCATTCAAAATATTTTCATCACCTTCTCTATGTACTCACTCTAAGACAATGTTAATTTAATATTTTCATATCTCTTATTATTCTCATACCAAGGATTTTCTTTGCAACACCCAAATCCTTCATCACAAATGAATTGGCTATTTTTATTTTAAGCATGTTTATATCATACATGTTATACCCTGCAAAAAGAATACCATCTACATATAATAACAATATAATATAGATGTCATTATCTAGTCTCTTGAAATAAACATAGTGGTTAGAATGACATCTACTATAACCTTGTTCTTTCATAAATGTACCAAATTTTAAATACCATTGTTGTGGAGCTTACTTTAGGCTATACAAGCTCTTCTTCAACCTTCATACTAATTTATCCTTCCCTTTCACCTCATACCCATGTGGCTATTGCATATAAATCTCTTCCTTCAAATCCCCATGTAGAAAATATATCTTTACATCTAACTATTGAAGATGCAAATATTCTACTGCCACAAGGCTTAAAATAGTTATAATGGGAGTCATTTTATCAAATTCTATACCTTTTTGCTTTGCAAAATCCTTTACAAAAAGTCTAGCCTTGTACTTATTTTTTCCTCCATGCTCTTCCTCTATCATATACACCCATTTATTCTACAATTCTCTTTTAACTGCAAACAACTAAACCAAGTTCCAAGTTTGGTTTTCTATGAAAGAGTCCATATCTTATTTCATGCCTTTCTCCTACTTCTTTCTAGTTTCTACTTGCATTGCTTCTTCATTACTTTTTGGTTCACCAAAATCAATGAACAATACATAATACAATGAAGGAGAGTATCGTTCAAGGGGTCTACTTAACCTAGTATATTTTCTTGCAAAAGTTTGAGGTACCTATTGTTGTTCTTGAATTGTTGAACATTTTAATTTTTTGACACCTTTGAACTTCATTTTCTATGATTTCATCAAGCATCATATATTCTATGCTTTTCTTTTCATATTTTTTTCCTTGCAACTAATATTTGTACATGACCTTCTCATTGAATATAACATCCCTACTCCTAATGATTTTGCGATTTTCATAATCCCATAAGCGGTAACCAAAATTATTAACTCCATATCCAATAAAAGTATAGTTCTTGGATTTTTCCTCAATATTTGTTCTAATTTCTGTTGGAGCAGTAAATAATGAACGCATTATTCAAGCTTCCACAAAATAAATCAAGCAAAATGCATAATCTAATAAACTATTGATCATAGAATATGTGTTAATACAATGACTACTCCTTGTTTACATAGGACAAGGAGGAAGTAGGAAGGTAAAAAAGAAAGAATGACTAACCCTCCAAAAGATGTGACACATGTAGAGCACTTGAGACAAGTGTGAAGGAATGTGTCAAGTGTCCATGAGGTGAGACAGCTAAACCACTAAGTAAACTTAATCTAGTGTGAATAGGACTACTAGGTGTAGGAACCAAATAAATGCTAACTAAATGCATAAGGACACTTTTCACACTAACACCCCCTTAAGTGATACTTAGGGAGTAACTCACTAAAAGATGAGTCTTGACAATGAGGCCTAATGAGGTACTCATATAATAAAAATATCACGAACGGAGTAAAGGAGAAAACCTAGTGGGAAAAAACCCCTCTCTAAAAAAGAGAACTATATACAAAGGAAGGAGGACTCAAGATCCCCAAGGTCAACTTCCTTCACCCCAAGCAACTGGCGCAATGCAATATAGTGATGAGATACTAAAGGTCTAGTGAAGATGTCTACAACTTGATCCTCAGTACTCAAATACTCTAAGGATAGAACACCATCTTAGATAAGTTGTCAAATGAAGTGCATATGAATCTCAATGTGCTTTGTTTGTTAATACTCAACTGGGTTGTGTGAAATGTGAATGAAACTTTGGTTATCACCAAATTATAGTAGGATGATCAAGTGGAAGACCAAACTTTGTGATAAGTTGTTGAAGCCATAGTACACCTTGGATAGCAAGAACTACTCCTCGATACTCAGCCTCAATAGATGATAATGAAATAGTAGTTTGCTTCTTGCAAGACCATGCAACTGGACCAAAACCAAGAGAAAAAACAAAAATGGACATGAATCAACATCTCTTGTCCAATCTAAGTTGGTGTAGCCTATTATCTGTGAAGCCCCTAGTGTGTATCGAATGCCAAAATGAGTGGTGCCATGAGTATACCTTAATATATGCTTGCTTGCCTTCCAATGACTCTCATGAGGGTCATGTGAAAAATAGGAGACAAGCCCAACATCGAAGGTAATTATCTGGATGTGTATGTGTTAAGTACAAAAGACTACCAACTAACTGTCTATACAAAGTATCATCAACACTAGGTGTTGTGCAAGTCATAGTAAAAGTGAGACTAGATTGGAATAGTGTAGGTGGAGGCTTACAATCACTCATATGAAATCAATGAAGCAAGTCAATGATGTACTTCTACTGGTATACAAAAATCCCCTTAGTACTTTGAAGAACCTGAAGACCAACAAAGAAATATAGAATCCCAAGATTTGTCATGTCAAAGTGATCCATCAAACTATGTTGAATATTCCAAATCATGGATGAGGAACTATTAGTAAGGATCAAGTCATCAACATACAAGACTAGTATCAAAGTTTCATCTCCATGTCTCTGGATGTATACTATGTGATCAGAGTGGCAACGAGTGAAACCAAATACAAGCAAGAAACCATCAATCTTCTCATACCAGGCCCTAGGGGCTTGCTTGAGACCATACAAAGAGTGGTGTAACCTACAAATAAGTTAAGATTCCTAGACAAAATTTGGATGTTGCTTCATATAGATATCCTCATGAAGATCACCATGTAGAAAGGCACTCTTCACATCCATCTAATAAACTAGCCATCTCTGTGATACAACAATAGAAAGAATAAGGTGAACTAAATCCATCTTGGCTACAGGGGAAAATGCCTCTGAGTAGTCAATACCCTCAACCTATGAAAAACCCTTAGCTACAAGATGTGCCTTGTATCTTTCAATGGAACCATCATCTACATACTTGTTGTGGTACACCCACTTGCACCAAACCATATTTTTTCCCTTACGAAGAGTAAATAAATCCCATGTATTATCCTTCATTAATGAATAATACTCCTTTGGCATATAGCATTGTCCCACTCTAGAATAGTGGAAGCCTCTAAGAAAACCTACAGAATTGGAGATATAGCATGACCCAAAAGAATAGTGTTGAAAGTTTGTGAACCAGTGCATCTAGAGGATGTAGGATCACCAACTAAATAACTGGCCTCCTCAACAACACCTCGAGCCCAATTGGGTAAAACATGAGTGGTAGGAGGTGGAATTGGTGGAGGTGGCAATGGTGGTGGAGGTGGTGGTGGTGGATTAGGACCATCATTTGAAGTATCCTCAAGTGCTAATCATCCATATAGCATTGTTAAGTTGATATTTTAAAATAGAATTCAAAGTTGCTGCTAAGTAGAAAAATATCACAAAGTTTACAAAATATATCCTCATTTAACACTACTACTTAGAACCTATTACTTGCAAAAAGTAATCAATTTGCACCGTCTTTTTGTCAATCCTTATTATTGAAGTCTAAATATGTAAATCAATTTACAATTTATAGTACATACAATAATATGATAACTATCAAATTATACAAACACTGTTTGAAATTTCAGTACCATTTTTGAATTTAACTATAAAATTTTAATGAATATAAAATCCATACATTTTTAATTTCATCAAATAATATTTCATTAAGCAAAAAATGTAGAAATGACTCATAGTTTAGTTTTATGACAAGTCATTTGAGCAACTGATCACCAAATACACAAGATATAACCAACACACCTACCATAATTTCACTATTAATTCCCATGTGCCTTAAAGGAATCTTGATAATGATATTAAGTTCCCATTCAATATTACACATTTTTTTAATCTTAAGTCATGATAAACTTGTTCTACTAAAATGAAAATACTCTCTCAAATAGATTAATTTCACTATAGTACCATGTTGTCATGTGAAATTATTAGTCTTTGTAGTTATATTTAATATTAATTTTAAAATCAATTTTCAACATATAGTTAAATCACATTATGATGAACTTTAAACATAATATATGTCTTGATAATGTGATGAAGTGTTGTCCTTAATGAATTGATGCTCTTGATACCGAGTTATCCTTGAGATTATGACTTTGTTCATAAAGTGATGTTATCAATTAATTCAAATGTTTTGGATCGTTTGTATTATTAGATATTACATATGTTAAGATCTCATAACTAGATTTAGGGTTTGTTCATCAATTTACATGGTGAATACTTGGCCAAGATCCTTGAAATTCATTTATTAGTACATTGTGGAGAGGGTCATGGAAAATTTTCTAACATTAATGGATGTTTGATATTGTTAGGTTTTTAATTAATTTGGGGTAAAGGAGGTATGGTTATGCAAACAAAGATGGGGTAAAAAAGTTGTCAAACATTTATATTTAGCTAAAATGCTCTAACATCCCAAAAATTTAGAATGCACATCATAACATGCTCATGTTGAGGTTTGGGCACATTTTTGGGAACACATAAATTTTCAAGTTTAAATCAATCAAATCTCTCCTTTATGCTTGGAACAATGTTGAATTTATCAATCCTAAGGATTGGACATGAAATTTGAGTGCACAAATCCATGTTTTATGAGACCCAAAAAAAATACAATTTTGAGTGTGCTCTCCATCAAGTTCATATATTTTAGGACAATATTCTAAAAAAACACTACTATAACATCAAGCTCTATCTTAGCCTTTCAATCATTTTTTTTTCTAAAATTCAAATATATTGAGGTTTGATCTTTAATTATTTTTAGTAGTGTTTTTATTTTTTTTTGTAAAAGTTACAAATGGATTATTTTCTACATATTTTTTTATCCTCATAAAAATTTGAAAATTTTCACTTATGCATTATACACTTCATTTTATACAAGGTAGGGTAGGGGCTAGAGTTTGAACTACTACATTATCACCAATAACTTGCCACCAAAGATATTTATAAAATACTTAACAAAAAGAAAAAAATGGGGAGAGCACACCTATACCTATGTTATATTTTTGTGATAAAAATAGGACCACTTTTTGTGCTCTTAGTGTTTAACCCTCTTAATTTAGAAACTAGATTTTAAGCACTATTTTTCTTGTTAATCTCACATCTTTAAATTTCAAGTGTAGCCATCTAGAACTATTTATAGAAGTTCAATTTTGTTGCTTTTGAGAAAAAGGTGACCACTTTTGACCTCCTATGTCCATGCACTTAATAATATTTATTTTATAAGAAGGTCATTAGACTAATTGTATCATCAAAACATATACCTTATATATCAAAGCAATTTTTAATTAAAATAGAGACCTACCATTTTTATAATTTGTCAAGAAGACTTGTTATTTTATATTGGCTCAAAACCTTTTTTTTTTGTAATATAAGGGTTTTGAAGGATCAAATAAATGATCTAGCACTATACACATTTTCATAATAAGGGAGTGACAAGTGTAGAATAAATTTTCATGTTGGTAACTCAATTAACACTGAAAGGAGACTCATTCATAGTCCAACTTCTACACTTAAAGGAATGCACCTTCTTTTAGAGTGACATTTTCTAGTAGTGAGGTCCAAATGAATACAAATTTGTGCTAATAGAAATAACTATTTTGTTTAGTCAAATTTGGTATCCCTTAAAAATATTATCATGCTAAAATTCTAATGGAAGGGTGTTAGAGACAAATAGGGTGTCAAAGTGAAATAAAGTAAAAATGTAGGTAATAAGGATTCCATCATGAAACAACATTAATAGTTAATTATTTTAACAAATTTTAGATTGATTTCCAAATACCACAATCATACTAGGATTTAAAATCTTCCACCATACAACTATCTAAGTAAGTTATTCTTATACAAAACCACCTATTCCATATAATTTACAAACCTAGATGACTAGACTAATTAGAATTAACACTCTAGATCACAAGAATCCATTAAAACTCTTTCATATAAAGGGGAAAAAATAAGATAATTTAGAGCCTATGGTAGCTATCTCTTAATTCTACCAATTCTTGTCTTTTATAATTGATATTGACCAACTTATGTCTATAAGGTCCTGTCATGTTTATGTTATTTTTGTATTGTATGAGGTGTGTTTCTATCTATCTCTCTTTTTGTCTTTATTTTAGTTTTCCACTAGAGACCTAGATCCTCATTATGCCTACAAAATACACACACCCCCAACTAGAGACAATGTTGGAACCTCATTTTTTTGTCTCTTTTTGTCTATTTTTCCTCGTGTTGTGTATTTCCTTGTTACCCAATAATGATAATTAACATGATACATCTCCTATTGGGTGCACCCTTTTGTCGAAGGTGACATATGTTTCCCTATGTCTTCTCTTATGTTACCTTTGTGTGTTTATAGTTGCAAGGAATCCAAAACAATCCAAGTGAAGTCTATTTGAGTCTTTTCCTTGTGTATTTGGAGGTTTTCATAGTTTCATCTTTTTAAGGTTTTCCATCTCAGTATTTCATTTTTCCTAGCCCCACCTTTCCCCTCTATCTTCATTGACCCATTAGGCTTCCCCTTCCTAGCATACCTTTCCCCTCACCCCAACCTCTCAGTCATTTATAGTTAAAAATTTGTTTGTCTTTTAGACTAGGGATTCAAACAATCCCTTGTCTAGATAGCTCATTTGGCTCTTCCTCAATTCTTGACTCATGGCTCCAATTATTTCCACTAAGTACTCTAGAAAATTTAGGGTTGTGGGTCTCCTTTTTCTTGAGTATCTTTTCCCTATCATCCCCAACATCTTAATTACCCACCCCCTAAAAGTTTCATAAGTCTATTTTTCATATTTTCAAACTTGTCATTCCTTTTATGCCTTCTTTGTCTCTCTAAACTCGGTCAACCCCTTTGTATATCTTTTCAGAATCAAACCTTTTCCCTTCTTCTCACTTTGTTACATGTCATAAGGTACTCTTGATTCCCAATCCCAACATTTTGGAGTTTATAACCTTTTTAGGATTGCTTGTTTGAACTTCCCCTATTCCACATGCCCTAACAATATGAGCTCCTCATCATTCTCAATCTCTAATTCTCTAACCAAAAGCATGAGTCATGAGTTACTCTCAATCTTCGACCCTGAAAATTCAAAAATCCTTATGCTATTGCACTACTTTACCTACTCCCTTGTTCACTCCAAAAGATCATTTATGGGCCATTTTGATGCAACATTCATGAAAAAATTCACTCAAAAAATAATGTTCATCATTTGGATACAAATTTGCGAGTAGTTTTCGCAATAAGGTGGAAAATCACCTAGATGTTGTCATTAATGAACCGATATAGTCCTATAACTATCATATTAGATATGAATATGCTTGAAGATCATTGTTTATGCAAGGTATGAATTCATAGAATAAAATGATGCCAGTGACAATGCCCTAATTTAATTTGATGGTTGAGGATTGCAAAGTCTAAACATTTTTTCCATTTCCTTAGTTACTTTCTAGTAACTTTGTAGGTTCTTTCTCAACCCGTGCACCAGAAATAAAGGTGTCATTAATAATGAGGGCACCTATAGATCAAGGAAGAACATTCCCCCACATTTTCTCAATGCATCTACATTATGCTAGTTATGGCTATGCCACATTTATTGTGGATCTGACATTCTTCATATCAAAGTATTAAGAACAAAAAATATATTCATTTGTGATTATGGAAAAATAGGAAAATGAATAGTTACAAAATCAATGAGCAAAAAATATTATTGCAAACCCTAGGGTTTCATTTTCTAGTCCAGGGTATTGTAGTTGTGATATTGTATTATGTGGGTTTGTGCAAAATATGTAATAGGACTATTGTAACCTAGAAAAATGAATGAAACTAGCAAATATGATATTGTTTGAGTGTTTCTAGGAGTGCTTTTTATATAGTCTTGAATTTTTTTTATTATTTAGTCAACCAAAAGGCCATAAAATCATTCCAAAGCCTTTGTAGTGTATCTTTTCAGCATCAATGAAGGAATATATAAGTTTGTTTTTGGATTATTAAGTAGACTCATAAAAAAAATTGTAATCTTTGTTGTTTATCTATGTATGTGTAGAGCCTAGTTTATGTGTGCTTTTAGGTGAACATAGTCTTGAAGTATATCTTGATCAATATATCCCATTTGGTTTTTGTTACATATTTTTCATAAACCCAATACTTTTTGCCTACTAAATAAATGCACCATTTTGTAGTTTGTTCCTCATTTCATCATTCCAACACATTAAAACAAACTTAACATTATAATCATTTTAGTGTTGCTTTTGCAGCTTTCATATACAAGTGTGTATAGTCTTGTTTGTACAAACCAACACATAGATACATTGTGACGACCAAAGTAGGGGCACATGACTCATTGGGTATGGTTTGCAGTAAGATAACTACTTAGTCCTTGTGATATCATATAACACAACACCTTAGGGAAACCCCCATTGGCCATGCAAAACTAAAAGTGAAGGAGGTCTTACTCACCTTAGTAATTGGTCCTTAGTTGCCCAACCTAAACATTGTTATTGGGAATTTATTCCTAGGTTTCACACCCCTGACACTTGGGAAATCATCCAACCTTAAGGATTTGGGGATTCACAACTTAGATCACCAATAGAATCTACACTGGTGTTTGAAGAAGCCACACAAAAAAATTGAATACAATATAAAGAGAGTACATTGTAAGTGTTTAAAACTAGGTTAAAAAATAAATTGTTGCACACAGTTCCTTCTCACCTTCCATTTTTCACAAGATCTAATAGCATTTGTTAAAAGTGGAAGAATTTGAAAACACAAATAACAAAGATTAAACCATGAAACAACATCAACAGAGCTACATTTTAATATTCACTAGATTGATCACAATTACTATAAAATACGTAGAATTTATTCACTATATAACTATCCAAACCAGTTATTTTTGTACAATTTACAAACCTAAATAACTATATTAATTGTAATATATCTTTGGATCACAAGAATCAAACATAGAGACATAGTTAAAATTTTATATGGTAAGATTAGAACACAATGTCAAGGAATGAATATTCATCATTCCTTAGTACTTTGTAGAAATAAGGGGCTATGTTCCTAGACCTATTGGCAATCTTCCAAGTTGGTGAAACCAAGATAAGCAAAATCTTGAGCTCCATTACTCAAGTGATAATTAGCCTAAGGCTCCTAGGTCTATATCTATATTTAGAGGTACATCAGACTTACTTCTCTTAAGTTATAGTGTTATATATATATATGGTTGGTCAAACTTTTGGTAACCAAGATTTCTTGAACCATTGTTGCTTCCCTTTCATTGTGGATAAAAGGGGTGTAGTTGTTAATGTCAACCATCATAGATAGTGTATAGGTAGAACTTTGGTGTACCATTTCTAATTAAATCTAAGTTGTATTAATATTAAAAAAAATAAGGTGCTCTTGAAGTTTTTGGAACACAAGATCTACATTTCATGTTTAACTTAAATTTAGGTTGTCTCAAAAGATTTTTTTTTATCTATTTTCAACAAAGCTAATTTAGTAATAAAAGGGGAGAGAAGCTATTAATTGGGCATAATGTTAACAAGTTCATTGTGTTTATGTGAATCGGTGTAAATGAATAAATAGAAAAGTATTACATATGTTCAAAATTACTAATTTAGTAATAATAAGAGAGAAACTATTAATTGGACATTATGTTGCTGGGTTCATTGTGTTTACATGAACCCATACCAAATAATTAAATTTTTGTTATAAAATTAATTGTACTAGAGTTACAATTTTTATTTCAAATAACATCATTTTAAGTTTTAAGTTTAAATAAAAAGTCAATCCATAATTTAAACATAAAGCATATTTTTCTCTATTATATATATAACACTTTTATTTAAACACAAACTTGCTCCAATAATTTAAGTATCAGACTCTCTCAACATAACCTACAATATGGGGGTAATTTACAGTAGTTTCAGCATTCATGATTTTGTGTCTCTTGAGTACAAAGATGAAGTTCTCTTTTTTCTTGTTTGTGACCTCATGTTTTTTTATCGATAAAAAAATATTAGATCCATTAACTATTGGATACAATACTGAGCTTGACAAACAATTTTGCAGAATGTATTTTCTTTATTTTCAGCCAACACTCTAGAAACAAAACATAATAGACATGGTTTTCTCTCCCTTCCTTTATAATTTCTTTAACCCCCAAAAATTATTTGTGTAGATAGGAATGGGTACAACACTTGGCACACTATGCGGACAAGCTTATGGTGCACAAAAACAAGAGATACTTGGAATTTACATGCAACAATCTTGGATAGTTCTCTTTGGTTGTACACTGACACTTACACCCTTCTATTTTTTTACCACACCCATCTTAAAGCTCCTTGGCCAACCTAGTGATGTTGCAGAGTTATCAGGAAGAGTATCTTTGTGGTGTATTCCTATGCTATTTGCCCTTATGTTCTTTTTCACCCTTAGCAGATTTTTGACATCACAATCCAAGAATTTCATAACTGCATGGTCATCAGCGCTTGGTGCTATATTCAACATTCTCTTATGTTGGCTATTTGTGTCCAAATGGAGTATGGGCCTTGAGGGTGCTCTTATTTCCTTAAATGTAGCATGGTGGACTCCTGTGATTGTTCAATATGTGTATGTTACATGTGGGTGGTGTCCAGATGCATGGACAGGATATTCAATGGAAGCATTTGTAGATATTTGGCCCTTTTTAAAGCTATCTGTGGCCTCTGGTGTCATGTTATGGTTAGTCTCCATTTTTCTTTATTTTTCAAGAAGTTTTGTTTCTAAACATTAAACAAAAATGAATGCTTACTAATTTTTCTAGACTATTTTCTCAATAGGTTGGAGCTTTGGTATTACAAAGTATTGGTTCTACTCACAGGAAAAGTAAAAGATGCAGAAGTTGCAATTGATTCACTTTCTATTTGGTAAGAACTACTCTTCAATAAGTGTAGAAACCAAATTATCCACATTTATATACACATGTTTTAGTGGTTTATTTAAACACTCTTAGTGCAATGTGTATATTCTACCAATGTTAAAGAGGAAGCATTCATTAATATTCTATTTATATTTTGTAATCGTCTCTATGTTTCAACTTTTAGATAAGGAGAGCTTAACAAATCATAGGTGAATTTACTCCCATTATGTAATTCTTCTTTTAAAGAAAGAATCTAGAATCTACAAAATCTAGGTTTAGGATCACATTATTTGATCCACAATTAAGATGAGATCAAATTGTAACTTTCAAAACTTCTATGCAATTTAATATTAAAAAAATCTAAAATTTATACTATAAATCATGTTTCTTTTATGCATGGAATTTTTTAGTTGGAATAAATGATATTTTGTGACAATTCAATCTTTGTCTTGTCCCCCTCAAAGTAACATCTAACATGAAATGCCTAATTGTAATGGTTCTTAATACTAAGAAATAAGAAGATATAAGATAAATAAATAAGAAATCAATTCAAAACATAAACCAAAATAAGGTATAGCTTTGTAAGTGGGTAGTCTTGATCATCATAAGTGAAATGACAAGGTTTTGTTTATTGTGAATTTGGTTAATGGATAATAAATTAAAACATACATACATGTGTCAATACATTCAGTCTTCTTTTTCTTAAAGTCTATTAATATTATTTTTGTACTACAGCTTAAACATCAACACATGGGAGATGGCCATTCCACTTGGTTTTCTTACTTCAACCAGGTAGATTTACAAGTTTAATCACAATATTGTACTATAGTTTTATTGGTCACCTTTAATCTCACAAATTGTTGTGTATATGAGAGTTGCAAATGAACTTGGAGCAAAAAGGCCTGGGGGAGTGAAATTTGTAGTAGTTGTCTCCATCGTAACCTCCACAATTATAGGACTTATAGCACTGGTTCTTATTTTGGTCTTGCGTAGTGATTTTGCTCAAGTTTTCACAAGCAGTGATATAGTGCAAAAGGTTGTATATAAATTAGCAATATTACTAGCATTTACTGTTCTATTGAATAGCATACAACCAGTTCTTATAGGTGAGTATTGTTAAAGCTCGCATATCCTCATCTATGCTACAAAGTTTTAATATAATTCATCTTGATTATCTTAAATAAAATGTCATTTTGCACATCATTTTCTTGCTTAACAACCCTTGGCATCATTCCATCTATTGTTTTATGTTCAAGTGTTGCTGTGGGATTGGGGTGGCAAGCTTTTGTTGCCTATATAAACATTGGATGCTACTATATAATCGATGTTCCATTAGGCATGATTCTTGGTTATGTATTTCATTTAGGAGTTATGGTGAGTTGGAATTCATGGTAAAAGTTTTTGTTGATATACGTAAGAAAGTTTAATTATTTATATATTGTTACAATATAAATTATTTATTTTATAGGGAATATGGCCAGGCATGATAATTGGAATTGGAGCCCAAACTCTAGCACTAATGTTTATCACATGGCGAGTAGATTGGGATATGGAAGTAAGTCAC
>VDFB02170359.1:0-11599 GCA_007258455.2 Sequoia sempervirens | reverse complement strand
GAGAGGCAGATCCCAGGACCATGGCCGATTATGACTTATGGTGGTAGGTGCATAGACTAGTGCCCCTAACAAATTCAAATGGTCCAGCACCTATGGACAGGCGGTCAGTTATACCGCATGTGTCGAGGGTCAGGGGAGGGGGCAAAGGTGGTGATAGAGGCAGAGGTAGGGGGAGGGATGGAGGCCGAGGAGGAGGGCGAGATGGGGGCAGAGACGGAGGTCGAGGAGGAGATGATGGAGGAGATGGGGATGATGGAGGAGATGGCCATAGACGGAGCAGGGATGGCTAGAGATAGGGTAGGAGGGTTCGACCGCGTGTGGCCAAGGTGACACTAGATTTTATCCCAGAGGTGGCCGAGGAGGGGGAGAGGGGGGAGGAGGAGTAGCCGAGATAGGAGGAGGAGCAGGAGGAGGAGCCTGTGGATGTGGATGTGGATGTGGGAGTCAATGGAGAGGATGTTGCGTAGGAGGATGATGATGATGATGATGATGATGCCATGGATGAGGCCGAGAGACTCCTGAGATGGAGGATGGTGGAGGTAGAGGAGGAGATACCATCTTCCTCGACATTTCCCTAGGACACCACGATAGATCAGAGGGTGGTCGATCTACAGAGGAGGCTAGATGAGAGTGTGGCAGAGGTCAGGGCATTGTGGGCAGAGCTAGAGGTAGCGAGGGTCAAGTGGGATTAGGCTGAGATCCATAGGTAGGAGTCATCACAGTGGTGTGTGGACTTTGTAGCTTTATGCTCAGAACCTTCTCGGGACATAGCTCGTGAGCTAGCTAGGGTGAGCACTCGTTATGGGCAGTACAGGACCCTCTACGAGCAGTCAGTGTCGCCTGAGTGGCGAGATCCTACACTGTCACACTCATAGACGAGGACAAGCAGTGGTCACAGATTAGGGAGTGGGAGCAATAGCAAGAGTCATACCAGTGCAGGAGGGTCTTCCTCTTTGGGGCACACATCAGGGAATAGGTCCCACCACTCACATAGACATGCTTTGAATCATCATTTGAACCCAGTCATGGGTCCACTAGTTTAAGACAGAGGTCAGTACAGAGCCAGCCACCAGTGACAGATCCCTTAGCCTCTCAGAGTCAGGCCACAATGTCATCACAGGTGTCTATTACCATGGAGATGATGCCATCAGTGTCAGTTCCATTGGTTGCACAGATAGAGGCTGCTACAAGTCCACCCATTATCTCAGCGCCAATCATAGATTCTTAATCGCCACACTCTTCACCATGAGGGGATGATGAGAGCCTCTCCTAGGGGCATGTTTGCTACATTTTTTTTCTTGTTATGACACATTATGTATAGACCACTGAGCCTGCGAGCTCCATTTTTGGGATATCCCTTGACTCTATCCTGTGACATTGTATATTTTTGTGAGATGATGCTATATGATGATGCATTTTTTATGTGGGCCACATATGTGTTTATGCAATGCTATTTGATTTATGCATTATGAGATATGTGATGTGATACTTTATGTATGATGTTGATTTATGATGTATCATGTATTTCCTATGACGCTTACTTATGATTATGATGCCCTGATGATGTAATGCTTATTTATATGTTATGTTGTCTTTGTGATGATGATGATAGCGATATGCATAATGTATTTATTTATTTGAATGGATATCATGTTTATGATTATGTTAATGCCATATGCCCTGAAATGTATATGATTTAATGGTATGGATAATGTATGTATGGACCTAATGCCATGTTTATATGATCATGTATGCACTTATGTTTTTGTATGTCACAAGATATCATCATGAGATGGACGAGAGAAGATGACCAGATTGAAGGAGATGCATGTTAGTTCCTAGACCAAATCCTTCAACACTTTACCATAGGACTTTACTATTTATTGCTCTTAATCATCATTGGGTAGACTATTGTAATGGCCAACAAACGCCATGATATAACATAGATCAAAGTGTGCAAGGTCGTACCATCACATAAGACAAGAAATCATAGACAAGGATGATCATGACTCATACTATGGGCGTGGTTTCCCCATCCTTTTTGTCATAACCAACCACAAGCAGAAAAGACATGAAGGACAATTCATGAAACGTCAATGCTTCTCTAAATCCTATTTTGAGGACATCCTTGAGAAACTAGCAGCATGAATGCCAAAAAAAATTAAAAAAATAGAGTCATTATCATGATACGTCATTGTTTTTCTAAATCCTGAAATTAGGACCTCGCTTAGAAACTAGTAATCATGTGTGTCAAAGCTCAAGACCAATGCCATGATACGCCGCTACTTCTCTAAATCTTGTTGTTGGGATCTCATTGAAAAACTAGTAACATGATAAAAAGTCAAAAGAAAAGTGCCAAGTGTTTGCCAAGTGTGCCTGGATACCCATTGTTCTAATGTCAAGATGTCAGGTTTGATGACGATGAGGTGCCAGGGTGTCAAGGTTTTGACGATGCCAAGATGATGAATGTCGAAGGTTTCCAAATTCAGGAAGGACACATCCTGAATAATGTTGCTGTCGAAAGGATTGATCCCTAAATTTCAAAAGGGATCCCTGGAAATGCCAGTGACAGGGATAGTGGCATTGCCTAGGAAGGACACATCCTAAGGAAAAAATGATAGAGTTTGCTCTTTGGAAGGACACATCTGAAGAATTTATTGATGTCGAGAGGAGTGATCCTTAGATGTCGAGAGGATCCCTCAAATGTCGAATGACAATGACGATGCCTAGGAAGGACACATCCTAAGGCATGAATGATAGAGGTTATCTGTCAGAAGGATACATCTGAAAGCTAACCAAGAGTTGACAGTTTGACCGGTTATGATTATTTAACTTGTTTGACCAAGTTTGACCTGTGTTGACCATATGATGATATGTTACGGTGATCTGATTGGCATGCTTGAATAAATGATTGTCATACTTTGTTTTAATGATTTTCCTTGACCTATAGACTGTTGATGTGTGTACCAGTGTAATACCATGAGCCCTAATGGACTGACCTAGTGCGGCCTCGAGGGCTCATCAACAAATGGGCTTGCCTACGGCATACACTCATCGACCTCATAGTTCAACACGACTAATGACTTTGTCTTATTGACCAAAGATTGAGTCATGATTTATTTTGACAACCTAATAGGACTGACCTAATGTCTCGAGGGCTCGAAGATGAGCCTTGCCTACGTAGAAAATGTGCAGAGACAACGTAGTTTGACAATGACAAAGACTAATCAAGACTTGAAGTGACGTGACTGTGTTGATTGACATTCCTCCGTTTTCTAGAATTTTTGTCTTTTCTTTAGGATGTTTTTCAATTTTTAGGTCTTTTTTCAGGACATTTTTCAATTTTTAGGATCACGTGTGGTACCCGCTGTAGTCTCATGACAAATTTTTTCCCCTAGTCAAGTTGAGAATGAGACAAGAAAAATGGAATGTAAAGAAAAGGCATGACTAGCATGGACAGTGGATAGTATGCAAGACTTGATTTCAACCATTGTCAACCATGGACGGAAATGTCATGATGTTGGGGTGAAGTGTTATGACAAATGTCAGAAAGAGTATGTTCATTAGGGACAAAGGTAGATAGAGTGACAGTAGATGGTACAGCAATGACTGACTACACATGGCGCCTATTTGCCAGGTTTCCACCATGGTACTTATCCAAAGCGCCTGTTTACCAGATTTTCACTATTGGATGAATTATTTCTTTATTTTTTTCATTTTATTTTTATTTTTGATGTCACCAGGACGCCTGTTTGCTAGGTTTTCATCAAGGTGACATTTTTTTTTTTTGTATTTTTTTAGGACTTTTTCCCTAGCTCTCTAAAGCTAGGTATAAAATTGATAAATGCCAGATCCATGGACTGCCTTGACGATACCTCGATCTTGTGTGGATGGTCGTGCTAGATGAAAGGACCTGATCCAAATGAGGAAGTACGAGTGGCAGATATGAAGGATGATAGATGTGATGAATGAAAGAGGCTATGGTAGGATCCCTAATGTGCACACTATGTGGGCCATCAAGCTTCAGCCGAAAAGGAGCTTGGGCAACCAAACAGCTAGAGTACAAGAAGGATTTTTCATCAAAGATACATTGAAAGACATCGCCAATGGAGGGAAATGATGGAGATGTGAACATGGATGGATGGAAAGGAGTATATGGTATGAGTAAGAGTGACATCAATAGAGACCTTGGATCAACAAGTGCTTTGTTTGATTTTTTTCCTTGATAGATGCGCCCAGTGATTTTTGATGGAGAGGCATACTTTGAGATCGAATTTTTCTCATTTTCACTTTTGAATTTTATTTATGTTTTGTCTGATAGATTTTTATTTTGGCTATGGGACTTGTCTTGATCTTCTTTTCTTTCTTTTGATTTTTGATCTCCTTTTAAAGATATCTCATTCATTGGAGCTTTTCCTTTATTCTTTTCTTGAGCTATGATTTGTTGATCCATGTCTATGATGCGAGTGGACATGTGTGAAATGGGGGAAGTAGGTGAAGTGAAAGGAATGTTTACTGGATGAATGGGAGTGGTGATGCCATTAATGGAATCTTTTGGACTATCCTTTTCTGTACTGTTAACATCAAAGGAGGCTTGCACATCCTTAATGACTTGGCAAGATGACTTAGTAGAGATGACAATAGGAGATTCATATCCTAGCCTAGGGTAGGTGGGATGGAAGGATGATGATTGGATATCCTCAACTGGGTCATTCTCAAAGAGTGGTTTATCATAAATTTCTTGGTCAAACAAGGGGTTATAATAGATATGAAAATCTTGAGAGGAAGTAGATATGGAAAAGGCTGATGTGTCATCAGGGTCCTGAAAGGTTTCAATCCAAGCAAGTCCATCCTTTTGTGTTCCTTCTGTAACTATCTTGACATCAACATTGGAATTTTGATCTCTATCAGCGACATTAGCATTGTCGTTTGCTGGTAAATTATCCATACGATATTCTCCACATCCCATGTCATGAATTTGGACCTTGGGGTTTGATGGCGGGGTAAATGGAGTGTATGACTTGGTCAATGAAGATGGATCAATGTAGTGAGATGATGTGGCGATGGATGTGGATGTGGAAGGCTTCACGAGTGTTGATGGGTCAATGAATTTGGAAGACAAAGATGTTGAAGCTTCCTTACTAATAGGAACTTAATGCTTTGAGACACCTCAAAAGTTGGTACAATATTGGAATGGATCAGGGTCTCCATATATAGTAATCTCAGTGCCTTCAAAAGAAAACTTCAAGAAGTGGTGATACGTGGAGGGGACGACTTTCAGTGTGTGGATCCAAGGTCGACCAAGTAAAATGTTGTATGGGAGGTCCAAATCTAGAACTTGACAAGTGGTGTCAACAATGACTAGCCCAATTCAAATTGGAAGTGTAATTACACCCTGAGAGGAACATTCTTCATCATCATATGCCTTGATAACAATGCTTCTTGTGGTGTCTATGCAAGCATCAGAAAATCCTAGTGCCTTGACCAATTTTAAGGAACATATATTCAGTCCTGTTCTGCCATCTACTAAGACTCGTCTAACCTTATGTTTATGAACAAGAAATTCGATATGAAGGGAATCATTATGGTTGGATTTGGATGATGAATAGTCTTGGTCAGAAAAGGTGATATGGTGGGGAGTCATGAGATATCCTACCATGGCTTTGAATTGGTTGACATCAATATCTTGGGAAATAGAGGATTCTTGCAATGTTTTATCTAGGATGGCCTTATGGGTAGGCGAGATGTGTAACAACTCAATAAGATTAAAGTTTCCTTTAGGTTGGGACTTCTTGTTCTATGGACCCAATTGTGACTGCGAAGTGGACGGGCCATCTATTGTTACCTTTGGTTGTCTAGGGGGAGGAGGGCTAGCTATGGTGACCTTTCTGGTGTGGGTGGTGATATTACATTCAGGGACCTTTCTAACAATGACTATGTAGACATGATCATCAGTTGTTCTAATGTGATGTATGATAGCCCCCCAGAATAGTCGTATCCAATACGGGCATGGTTGGCATGATTTTTGTTATTAGGGTTTGACGTGGAAGGGTTTCCTGAACCATGATCTTGCAATGGGTTTTTGTGCATTGTATGATCCGCATTAGAAGCAAATTGTGGTCCACCGACTTCAATGATATGCTTTTCAATAAGGTATTGTACCAAGTTTTTCAATTGTTTATAGGAGAAGTTTTATGTCCTTTTATTCGATGAAAGTCGCAAAAATGCATTATCATCCCACCAAGATGGTTTAAACTGCCCAGGGTTGTATGTTTTGGAGTCCGCAAGTGTGATGACACCATTCTGAAGGCATTTCTTGAGAACTTCTTCAATAGGCTCACCCAAGGGGGTGTATGTGGTACTTCTAGGGAATTGTCTTGGTTGTCTAGGCTACCTTTGATATTGATTGTTTTGATTGCCTTGGTTATTCTGATTTGTCTGGATAGCATTAGCAACATAGATTTGTGTCATCATCTATGTGTTTTTTGGTTGTGTCCCTTTTAGGGTAATCATCAACTACACCATCATTGGTGACATGTTTGTTCTTAACCCAAAATTTAGTTTTGTTAGTAGAAGAAGGGTTTTCGTTTGTGTTTTTGGGACCATATTTTAGTCTTCCTTCAACAATGAGGGCTTGTTCAACTTGGACACCTCATTCAACTAGGTCCACGCAAGCCATTTTTCAGTGGGCCCATTAACATTTGTATGAACATGTCAACTTTTTCCTTTTAAGGTATGTCTATATGACAGCGACTCACTAAGCCCCTCCATTTTTGAAAGAATGGTAAAAAGGTTTCACCTGAATCTTCTTGTGTGAGTTGGCATAAGTTGGTGATGGAGGTATCTATGTCAATGTTGTATGTGTAATTTTTCACAAATTTTTTAGCAAGTTCTTTCCATGACTGTATTCTGGGTTGCAGTGTATAGAACCATTCTAAGGCTGGTCCTGCAAGGCTTTTAGGAAACAGTCACATTAAATATGTGTGCTCATGAGCAATATCCACACAACTTGTTACGAACTCTCTGATGTGGTCAAGTGGATTTGTTTTACCCTTGTATTTGTTGAAGTTTGGAGCCACATAACGATGTGGAAATGGTGGCATGTACAATGTTGTATCAAAATGATATGGAAATAAGTTGTATGGAATTTGCATCTTCTTGTCAGAGGTTTTCATATTTTCCATCTGTTTTGAAGGTCATCCACTCTTGCTAGCAAGGTGTGCACAATGGGATCATTGGTTGCCTGAAAGTATGATATGTTCTGATTAGGTGTTTGTTGATATTTGCAGTTGTGAGTGGGAATTTATTATTGAGTATGAATTTGGGACTAGTATGTGGGAATATGTGACCTAGCCATGTTTGTTTGCATTTCAGGTATCTGAAATCCCTAACTTATTTGATGTCCAAAGGTATGCATTTGTTGCGTAATTTGAGTTCCTTGTCCTTGTTGAAACAATTGTTCATGTGGCATGGTAGTGTTTGATCCTTGAGAATGTCCATGTGGTATATGTGTATTATTCCCTTGTCCATGTGGGATATTCATTTGTGATGATGTGTTAATGTTGTGCTAAGGGCTTTGAATTAAAATGCATTGTGAGTTTCATCCAAAGGGATTAAATGAGGTTCCATCGTAAGAATGTGATGAAAATTCCCCTATTGTCATAGATGAAGAGTCGAACATAGGATTTGAGGAAGTGGTGCCTACTAATGTGGATGCACAGGTGGCTCCTACCATTTGTGAAGATGATGTGGATGTTATAGGCATGGTCTGTGAAAAGGTAGCTCCTATCATTTGTGAAGATGATGTGGACATTGTAGGCGTGGTCATAGTAGATGTTCTTCTAGTATATGTTGTGTTGGTAGAGGAGGTGTTTTGATTTATGGTGCCAGTAGATGTCGCCTTAATGGTGGTAGTGACCACTTGTGTAGTAATTACAATCTTATTGGTCGAGGTATTGTTCATGTCATGTTGGGATGTTGTGTTTTGTGTCATATTATTAGGAGAGACAGGTCATATGGTATTAATGTCGAATCCTTTTGGTAATCTTGCACCTTGGTCTAAAAGAATAGCAAGGTATCTGTCAAGATCGTTCAAGACCAATTCTTCTACAAACGAAGCGACTTCAGGATTTTGGGTTGCTGCCTCTAAGTTTTCAACATAGACTTGTCCATTTTTATCTCTTTGTATGAATTGTTCAAAAAGTGGATTTTAAAAGGAAGTTGACATGTTCATGGAAGATTGTGTGTTCAAATTGCTAAACGGGTCGTCAAAGATCCAATCATTGGGATTGGTGTTGATGTTGGTGTTGTTGCCAAAGTCTTGTCCAAAGTCTACCATTTGTCTTTTTTTTCTTTGAAGTCTTGTTTCCACCATCAAAGAGATTGCTCAAATGAAGATGATGACAATGCAAGTATGACACTAGTCTATTTTTTTTGTCCTTTTGTGTGATAAAGGATGACAATGCAAAGAGATGATAATGTGTACCTAAGGAAATGCGAAATGCCAAAAAGTGAAAGTGACGATTATGACTAGGATGACAATGATGACAAGATGAAAAATAAGGACTAAGATGATTATGTCGACTAAAGAGGCTACTAATGCAAAGTCTAGGTTCAAAATAACTAGGATGAAATAATGTTTTTGTATTTTTATTTTTTTGGGAATAAAGTATGCAAGATATAAACTAGAATGTAATTTGGAGAAAAGGGGTACCTAAGCACTCTAAGCTTAATCTTTGTTTTCAATTTTGGTTACCAAAGGACTTATTGAAAATGATAAGGTGACAAAAGTCAAAAGGACTAGTGAGTTTTCCTAACTAGACTACTAAGTCGGAAAGCCTCACAAAAAGTGACAGATTGAAGATAGAAATGAATGACAAAGTCCAAGATAACCTAGTTTCGAAAGCAATGATTTTGCAAATTGTGATAAGGTTGGCCCAATCCAAGGTATGCAAAAATGAAAACCTAAGGTCAATCTAATGCTAAAATGATGATTATGAACCTAATGGATAAAAGTAAAATTTGAGAGATTATGCCTATGATCAGCAATACAAACTAATGGATGAAAAATGAAGATTTTGAGCAATTCGAAAGCTGGTTTCTGACATAGACCTCTTGGAAGAATTATTTGACAGCAGGCTGATAATGTTTAGACTCAAATTCTAGTTTTCATCATGGTTTTGTTTCCATCAGGTGAATGCATCATTTGAGGCAGTGAATGCATCGTTTGAGGCAGCGAATGCGTCACAATATGGCGGATGTGTTTTAGTTTAAGAAAATGCAGTTAAGGAATTTAAAAATGCGATAGTGTTTGGTGAATGTGGTTCTCTAAAGTTCATATGCGTCGCGACGCATTCATATGCAGTGTTTATTGCAATAGATGCGGTTTAACAGAGCGATTGCATCTCAGAAATTTTCAAATTTGTTTCAATTCAGTGAGTGCATTGTAACAGTTGCAACATAGTTTGTTAAAATTGAGTTTTTGGATCTAATGAAAGCAAATCTGATCTGTCAAAGGTTGAATGTTTTTTCCAGAAACGTAAATGTGGTGAACAATGTTTGAAAATCCAGCAAGCACTTGATAGGCACAATGTTTTGGTGTATGCAAACGCACATGAGACAAGCATAATCCTAATAGGCCAATAGGCCAAGGGTTTGTATACTTGATATAGCTCACCGATATACCTCGGATTGGTGCCGAACACTTTTCCTTCTCGAGAGCAGATAGCTTAGAATTTTGGTGGCATTGGCTCCCCTCCACGGCTCGTTAATGTCATTCAGGCACACCAACTTTGGATTCTTGGGTAGGCACTTCCCAAGAATTGCTATCTCTACTCAAGGGGATCAGTAGTGAGTATCTTCAGGCATGATACTGTACCCTACACTATACCAAGCAATGACTGAAAATGGTTGGCCTCTAAAACAAAAGGTGTCTAGTAAGGGCATTCCATTCGTAGGGCATGATCCATGCGGCGAGAGTCCCCTTTCAGATCCATCTCGTTGGAACCATACGTGTGATTCTTGGGCTTTCTCCAAGAATCCACCTTTATATACCGATTGGAAGTCCCTCGGGTTTAGGGTGCTACCAGTTTGAGTTGTCCTGGGGTGAGTAATTTCCCACCAGAACAGGCCCAAGTTCTAGAATCAGTAACCGTTTCTCTTACACCCAGGATTACCTGAAAGCGTAAGGGGAGAGGATACTTCGATTACTAAGTCTTAAGGGTGTAAAACAGATAAAATGGGTCTGGTTTTCTGATCACCAAGTTTTCACAAGGTGAGAGCATAATCACCTACCATTTGTTCAAAAAAATCAAACACTTGCAAACAGAGTTCATTTTAAAGCACCAAAGGAAGTGTTCCTAAATTAAAAATTGTAAACAAGTAGTTTGAGAGATAAATCTTTGACACATGTAACTGCAAAACCACAAGTTAGTAGTTTTATCCACCAGTCTTGGACCCACGAAATGTAATCACCACACGTTGCGAACTAAGATTAATAACACCCAAAAACCTATGCTAGGCAGAATTCAGAAAATAAAACCAGAATGCCAAAAGAAATTCAGAGAAGCTGAATGCAAAAATGAACAAAAAATATTGCCAGGAAAATGCGTCATGATAGAGCGAATGTGTCACTCTGTGTTACAAGTATGGCTCGGTCCATGCGTTCTGGTCTGATAGGAAGATGCGTCTCAGTAATACAGATGCATCATTTGAAGAAGCATATGTGACTTGATCTGTCAAATAAGCATATGTGACTTGATCTGTCAAATGTAGTGTTTTAGACTACGTATGTGGTTCATCAGAGCGGTTGCGGCGTTTTGGATTTCGAATGTGTCGCGACGCATTAGATGCAGCGTGGTAAAAGACGAATGCGGCGTACCGTACCTATACCTATGAAAAAAAAAAGAAAACCAAAAATGTATGGAAACTACAAGAAAAAACACTGTTCACAGGTTCACCAAATGTATCTCTGGAAATTTCATGGCGATAATAGGTTAGCAACACTAAATCTAAAAACCCAAAGAAATAATGGAGTGCAAAGGAGAAAACATACAAATAAATGAAAATATTTTACCATAAACCTTCAATCTCCATGGTTGACCTCCATTATACCTTCTAGCTTGCTGCAAATGATGATTTGCCCTCAGATTCTCCGAGCAACTTGAGACTATGCCATGTCCTACACAAGTGTTGAAGGATTTCTCTATGAAAATGACTATGTGAATGACTCAAAAGTATGCAAAGTATGAGAGAAGATGATAGTAAAATGGGAGCCAGAAAGTTCATGTGAATGCTTAAGAGAGGCCAAATGAATTCAAAAGTACCATTTTATAAGAAAAGACAATTTTGAATGGACGGACGAGATCAAAAGGCGGACAGACGAACCGGATTGAAAGTTGAGACAAGATGACTAAAAAAAGGCAGGGGAATCAAATTAATAAAAATCATTTGACCTTTGCATGCAAAAAGGAATCTTTTTAAATTAAAAATCATTTTAATTCAAAAAAGGAGAATCAAATGATAGTAGGCAATAAATGCCCACCTTCAGCCAAAATAAATAAATTTGACCATTTTACATAAGTAATGATTTGTTTATTTA
>VDFB02170356.1:0-10671 GCA_007258455.2 Sequoia sempervirens | reverse complement strand
TGAGTTTGATAAAGAAGCCCTGATAGAGGCACATGAGAGAAATTACAAGGGTTTGCCAGAGATACAATCAATGCGAGGGTACATAGCTGGGTTTACGGTGCACAATCCGTCGGAGCATTAGCGGCCCACAGTCCCATTGAAAGGGCTGCGGCCCATTCGAGCAAGGGAGCTTGAAATTGATAAGCACCATCAAGGCCGTGTTCTGTTCGGAACGCTGTGTGCTGATGCGTACGTGATGGTGTGCATTACGACCATCTTAGAAGACCAATATGGAGATGCTGTTCGACTTGCAATATACAATACTTCCGCTTCCGCGATGGAAACGAAAGGTGCGCGCAGGCTTTATCCCAAAGGCTCCAGGGTTGCAGTCAAAGAGCCATACTTCAAGGAAGGCTCCACAGATGGTGCACTCATGCTGCGCGTTGATAATCCTCAAAACGTCGAGATTTTGGCTTCCTTCTCACGAAATGCTGAAACTTCTTTGGCTAAGGATTTGCTTGAACTGCGCAGTGAAGGCAACAAATTCTTCCGGGATGAGGATTGGAAAAGGGCAATAGACTGCTATTCCAGGTGTATAGACTTGGCTCTCTCGCGCGACAAGATTGAGCCCCAAGTAGCAGGTGCGTCCAACATCCAGGAGAAAGTGAAAGAGGCTCTTCTGTATTCTTATTCTAATAGGGCAGAGGCAAAGTTGAGGTTGAAGGAGTACGGGGATGCTGTACAAGACTGTGACGAGGCGTTAGCTCTTGATCACCACCACCTCAAATCCTTGTTTCGCAAAGGCCGTGCTTTCCATTATCTTAAAGAATATAAGTTAGCTTGCCAATGCTTCGATAGAGCTCTGGAGCAGTTCCCAACTGCCGAAGAGGTCCAGATGCACTATGAAAAATCTATGGAACTCAGCTGTCAGAACCAGCAAGGTAACTTCGATCTCTCTCCCTATTTCATAAACGGTTGTAATGCGGTGGAGTTGAGCAATTATATTGGCCTGGTGCTCATTAAAAAATCAGTAGGGCGCGGCAGAGGATTGTTTGCCACTGACAATGTAGATTGTGGAGATTTTCTGCTCGTGGACAACGCCATTGCATTCAGCAGCACCGAGACAACAAGATTGAATGAAAGCCCTGAAAAAGTCACACCTTCTATGATAGAATCCAAGACAAAACTTGGTTATCTTAAACGAGATTTAGAGGCTAAAATCATTTCCTCTGCAGCGTCATCTCCGAGGATATTGCAGCAGCTAGAGTACCTTGCTGATTCAGATGAAATAAAGGTGCCACCCATGGATCTGTTCCAGATTAACAATACCAGCTGGAATAACTACAATGTTTGCAATCAAAGTTCAGAGCTTGACCAGCATAAACTTGCAAAGCTAATGCGAAATGTGGGGTGTCAAATTCAAACTATTGAATCAAATAGTGACATGTCGAGACATAGTGAGCAATATGGTTTGTGGGCACTTCCCTCTTTCATCAATCATTCCTGTTGTCCCAACGCCAATTGCATTGTTGTGGGAGAAGCCATGTTTATCATAGCTGCAAGAAAAATTGCGGCTGGAGAAGAAATAACAATCCCTTACTTTGACAGTCTTTTGCCGTTGTTCGCACGAGAATCGAGATTCAGGGGATTTAAGTGTGATTGTAAGCTGCAGCGAGGAAACAAATCAATACCGCACGTAATCAATGATGTAATGCGGAGCCCGCCGCAGTCAACCAATCGGAGAAGGGAGAGAGGATATTGCATTCATGATTGTGTATCAAGAGATTACAAAGGCTCTACATATAGAGATACATCAGCCTTAATTAGAAGGATTAAGACGAATCCAGACGAATCCCACAAAGTATGCATTCTCCAGAAATAGCAATCAACGGATAGAAACAAATCCCGTAAATCTCTCTTCTCCAACACTCCCCCTCAAGTTGGTGCGAAAATGTCAATAGAGCCCAACTTGGACAATATTTCTTGAAACTTGAGAGCTGGAAGACCTTTTGTAAATATATCCGCCAATTGCTGATTTGTAGGGACAAAGGTTGTGCGGATGACATTGGCTTGCACATTCTCTCTAACAAAATGACAGTCGACTTCAATATGTTTGGTGCGCTCATGAAACACTGGATTGGAAGCAATATGCATAGCAGCCTGATTATCACAGAATAATTGAGTTGGTAGGGATGAACCATATCCAAGGTCCTGCAACAGAGCGCGAAGCCATATAATTTCACTAGTAGTTGATGCCATTGCTCTATATTCTGCTTCAGCACTTGAACGAGCAACAACACTCTATTTTTTACTTTTCCATGTGACCAAGTTACCTCCAACAAAAGTGCAATAGCCAGTTGTAGACCTTCGATCAATGGGAGATCCTGCCCAATCAGCATCAGTATAGGCAGTAATAGAATTATGGCTAGTCTTACGCATCCATATACCTCTGCCTGGAGACCCTTTCAGATACTGTAAAATTCTGGTAACAGCATGCATATGTTGAGCCTTGGGAGCATGCATGAAACGACTTACCAGACTAACTGCATAAGAAAGGTCAGGTCGAGTAATGGTTAAATAGATTAACCTACCAACCAGCCTTTGAAACTGACCAATATCAGACAACAATGCACCAGTATCATCCAATTTTCCTCCGCTATCTGTTGGCTTATCTGATGGTTTGATTCCAAATTTACCAGTTTCTTGTAACAAATCCAGCACATACTTTCGTTGATTAAGAAAGATGTCATTTTTTGAGTAGGCAACTTCTAATCCTAGAAAGTACTTCAAAGTGCCCAAATCTTTAATGGAAAATCTATTGTGTAGCAAAAGTTTTAGCTTAGAAATTGCATTTTGATCATCACCAGTAATGACTATATCATCAACATAAATCAGCACAACAACAATACCGGAGTTACTTCTTTTAACAAACACAGAAGGATCTGCATTACTTCGTTTCAGCCCATTCAGCATAAGGACAGAGCTAAGCTTAGCATACCAGGCCCGTGGAGATTGTTTAAGCCCGTAGATTGCCTTTTTTTAACTTACACACTAAACCAAACGTGGCCTCTTGCGGATGCCCAGGTGGTATGCTCATGTAAACTTCTTCTTTAAGATCACCATGCAAGAAAGCATTTTTGACATCCATTTGAAACAATTTCCAATCTTGATTGACGGCAAGGGAAATGAGGACCCGGAATGTGTTCATCTTTGCAACAGGCGCAAAATTTTCCTGGTAATCTACGCCATATGTTTGTGTGAATCCTCTAGCAACAAGTCTGGCCTTATGTCGTTCTAAGGAACCATCACTGTTGTATTTATTTTTGTACACCCAACGACATCCGACAGTTTTCCTTCCTGGAGGTAGCTTAACAATCTCCCATGTGTTATTGTCATCTAGAGCTTGTAGCTCGTCTTGCATAGACTTCCTCCAGACTGCAATGGAGTTAGCTTCTCTAAAAGTTTTAGGTTCTTGATTATGATCAACTGTACTCAAGAAGGCTAGGTGAGACTGAGAAATATTATTATAAGACAGGTGTTCCTGTATAGGATAAGATGTAGCATGATAAGTAAAGAAATCTTTCATTCGCTCTGGAGGACGAGTTGCTCTACTCGATCTTCGAGTAGCTTGAGGAGATGTGGGGATTGGTGTAGCTTCAGGAACTTCGGCATCATGATCAGGAACAACATCCTCATTGGTAACGGTAGGAAGCGGAACCGAGTGAGACACAGACTCCCCCTGTGACCGACTCCCAGATTCAACACAAGCCTTAAAAAAGGATTCAGACTCCACAAAACGGACATCACGTGAAACAACAATTTTATGAGTGACTGGATCATAACATATGTACCCTTTCTTAGTGGAAGAATACCCAAAAAATACACACCGAGTAGAGCGAGCTTCTAACTTATCTCTGTGTATTGCTTGCTGGTGCACATAACAGACACATCTGAATACCCTCAAGTGTGAGATGTCAGGTGTCCTATTTTTGAGTATCTCCAATGGTGACTTGAACTTAATAACACGGCTGGGAAGACGGTTGATCAAATATGCAGCGGTCAATACACCATGAGACCAATATTGTTTTGGGACCTTTGTTTGAAACATAAGGGCCCGTGCGGTTTCCAGGATGTGTCGATTCTTTCTTTCGGCCACCCCATTTTGTTGTGGAGTTCCGACACAACTTGTTTGATGAATAATGCCTTGGCTTTGAAGATATTCTGAAAAAGATCCTTTAACATATTCGGTACCATTATCAGACCTAAAAGTTTTAATTTTAGCACCAAACTGATTAAATACCATAGTATGAAAATCTTTGAAGACAGAAGTCACTTCAGTTTTTGATTTTAACAAGTATAACCAGGTAGCACGAGAAAAATCATCAATGAACAACACAAAATATTTATATCCATCATAAGAATCAATTGGCGCAGGTCCCCATAAGTCAGAGTGAACTAATTCAAACAACTCAGTAGACATAGAAGACGAGTTGACAAAAGGTAAACGTGTTTGTTTAGAAAACTGACAAACATCACATACATCAGAATCAACAGAAACAGAGGGACAAAGTTTTGACAAGATACGGTTGGATGGATGTCCAAGCCGTTTATGTAAAGTGTGACTTTCAATTACACCATTGGCATGATATGCCTTATTGAGGGAGTTCAGAAAATAAAGTCCATGTGAGTATGTTCCTTTACCAATCGTCTTCTTCGACTTTCGATCCTGAAAGATGACAGATGTTGGAGAAAATATGACATCACAATTTAAAGAATTAGTAATTTTTCCAACAGACATAAGTTGAACAGGAAATGATGGAACAACCAGAGCATCAGATGGAGCATTATGAGAAAAGAAACTAATTTTACCACTTCCTAAGGCTGAAACAGTAGTTCCATTTGCAACAGAGATATCATGCTTATCAGTTTTTGGAATAAAATTGGTTACTGAAGAAGGACTGTTGGCCATATGATCTGTAGCTCCGGAATCAATAATCCAGGAATTAATTTTGGAATTGGAAGTAAGATAAGCATGAAGATTACCTGACACGTGAGAGGAAGTGGACAGACTGTTGCCAAAAGAGACAGTCTTACTGAGTTGTTGAAGAAGATGACCCAACTGATTGATTGAAAAAGAAGTCTCGGCTACAGCAGCATGATCCTTCCAACCCTTATATTCAGATTTGAGATGAGGATGTAATTCCCAGCAGCGATCCTTGGTGTGCCCAGTTTTCTTGCAGTGATCACATTGATAGAGTTCCTTCTTACCCTTGTAGCGAGAAACATTCCTGTTTTTGTCGGAAAAGTGAGGCTTTCTTTTATCATCCTTTTCAGCCAAAAGAACATTAGATTCAATCTTCTCTGTTGATTCTGAGCTCATAGTCTTTCTTCGAGTTTCCTCTCGCTGAATAATAGCACAAACACCAGCAAGAGTGGGTAATGTGGCATCCATCAGAAGATTGCGCCTTATGTATTCATACTCAGGTTTTAGGCTACGAAGTAGTGAGAAAATTTTATCCTCCTCAGCTCGTTGCAAAAGAGTTTGGGCATCAGTGGTATGTGGACGATACAAGTTCAATTCGTCCCACAGTTTTTTAAGATTCCCAAGGTGTTCACTAAAGGTTTTCTCACCTTGTTGGGCTGCAGTAATTTCAAGAGTGAGTTCAAAAATACGTGCAGCATTATTTTGGTTCCCATATAATTCAGCGATTGAATCCCATAGTTCTTTTGCTGAATTAGAAAAAGTGAAAATTTCGGCAATATGAGTTTCCATCGAATTGAGTAACCATGATCGAACAAGCTGATCATTGGATATCCAATCCTCATATCCCGATTCAGTAGTTTGAGGACATTTTTTATCACCATTAACGAAACCAAATTTTTTCTTGCCACCAAGCGACAGAGTGACAGCTCTAGACCATGCTACATAGTTGATACCATTTAACGGAACTGACGAAAGTCTCCAACTAGGATTTGAATCGAACTCAGCCATGAAAAAGCAAGAAAGAAGATGCTAAAAAGCACTTACAATGAAAAAAACTCTGCAGCAGATTCAGAATACACCAGATTTCTGAGGCAGATCACAGGGCGGAAAAAAAACGGCGCCTAGAAGAGAACCCGAAATCGCGCTGCACAGAACAGGATCGTGGATTTTAGAGGTCAGAAAATGATTAAATTCGCACATACAAATCTGCCAGAAACCCTAGTCGTGCTGGAGGAAATCGTGCAGTTTTAGAGGCCAGATAATGATGAGAATCGCGCCAAAAAAATGCCCAGATGAAGCGCACCAGAAGTAGCGCACCAAAAAGGATGAAAATCGCACTAGAAAAGATGAAAATCGGGCCAAAAAAGCACCCAGATGAAGCGCACCAGAAGTAGCGCACAGATCTGCCAGAAAAAAATAGAAGTCGCGCCCTAGAAGTAGCGCACCAAAGCAAACAGATCTGCCAGAGAAAAAATAGCGTATCTCAAAGAATCTTGCTGAAAAAACTGGCGTTTTCAGAGGCAAGAAAAAAAATGCGTTTTTGTCTGCAACAACCAGATTCATCTTTCAACCTCTACGAAATTCATGAAAGGACCAGAGAATAATGTTTTGTCTGCTCTAATACCATGAAGAAACAAATCAAATAATGCACATAACACAGATGTACGTGGTTCGGCCTTAGCCTACGTCCACTGGAGAAGGGAGAGAGGATATTGCATTCATGATTGTGTATCAAGAGATTACAAAGGCTCTACATATAGAGATACATCAGCCTTAATTAGAAGGATTAAGATGAATCCAGATGAATCCCACAAAGTATGCATTCTCCAGAAATAGCAATCAACGGATAGAAACAAATCCCGTAAATCTCTCTTCTCCAACGTGTATGTTAGAAAGATCCTTAGTAACAGCCGAAGGATCACCGTTGCAGGAAATTGCTAAACTTGTTTACCCCATCGACTCCACGCTATCTGATCTTGATTTGTGCAGAATTGCTATGCGAGTGGAGAACACCATAGCTGCCTTGACCACTGAAGAAAAGCAGATGATAAGAGCATCTTTTTTCCCACTCTATTACAATATTTTTGGGTTACAGCGCATTCATCCTTATGCCAGGACAACTTTGCCTTCTTTGAGGGAAGTATTCGATGGCTTCCAAGAGATTGTTCCAGGGAATTGTATATGCTTTGAGTTGTTTGCAAGGTCTCCTGTTTATGCCGAGAACGATGATGAAACAGACAAGGTTCTTTTTCAGAAGGCATTGGAAGTATGCACAGCGTATATGGGAAAGCACGAAGAAGGCGTTCTAAAAGCTGTATTGAACTCTGTTGCAACAGACGTCTTCAAACCGGGACTTACTGTCTTCGTCTTAACTGAGGTCAACATGGAGCTGTAGCTGTGGTTCTTTCTCAAAAATTGGGTGTGGAAGTAGATATTATATTTGATTTGTGAATCTGTGATACAAAATATGAAAGTTGTACTGCATGTCACTTGTGTATGTACAGCATATGGATAATATGTTAGTGTTACCAAAATAGAGCTATACTCTGCTTTAGGCCCGCTTGTCAATCTTTCTAATGAAGATGAGATACAAAATTACTCGTATTGTTATATGTAAATGAACATATGTGATAATTCTCCAATCTAATTGTGTGGTGTTTCTCTTATTCAGAAAAAATATATATATATAAAATTTATGAAGATTTTTAAGCAATGTTGGAATTATAAGTCTAATTTTTTATCTTGTAATTTTAGCAATTAGTTTTACAATGTTAAGTAAATATATATCTAATATTGTTTCTCCACATTTAATTTTATACAATTGTTCAAAATGTATCTATTCATTAAAAAACATATCTTATTATTATTTTATAATAGTCTATAATAATTTTAGGTCTAACACTTTGCTTACTATAATTGTGAAGGAAATTTGTAATTGAAGAAAGATTTATTTTTGGTATTTATGTAAATAACAAGTGAAAATAGAGAGATTGGTTATGAAAAACACCAGTAGCAACAACATTCTAAAAAATAATCTTTATTAGTATAAAATTATTATTTTTGTGTGTAGACATGAATCTATAAATGTATTTTAATAATATATACATACATTCAAAATAGTAGTTTGTATTTGATTATAATAGTAAAAAATAAAAGAAATTAAATTAAACCAAAGCACATGCAAAATGCCATCAAATTGGTATTAGAGAAAGCGATTATTTTCTCTTCGTTGATTCACTTGAATTAATGTGACCAACAACATTAGACAACCTTGAATTTATCTCTTCGATAGAAAGAAATATTATTAATAGAGTATTAAGATGAAGATTTTTTTATTCACAAGATATATGTGATTTAGTAAAAAAATATTTATCTAAACTAGCTAACTAGGCATGATATAATGTTTAAAATGATCTTCTCAAGGATAATATAAACAAAGACACAATAATCCTTATTTTTCATATAACAAACAATGGAGATACATTTATAAATGATATATTTTGAGTTAGTAGATGTATTATTTATCTATGTATTGGGTGTTTTTAATCAAATAAAGTCTCATGGAGAAACATTAGAATATGAAAGAGTATTGGAAAAGTTATGAAGAATTTTATTAGTAAGGTTTAATCCAATTGTAATTTCCATAGAATAGTAAGGAGGACTTGCGAAAATTTCTATTGTGATTTTTACAAATTTATGAGCAAATAATAAATAAAGGAACAAATATGTCTATAATGTAAGCATTCAAAACACAAGTATCACTAAAGGGAAAAAATATAAGAGAGGAATTTCAACAAGTATTGATAAACATCGATAGAGGAAGATAAATAATTAGAGGTAAAGGAGGAATATGATTTATAAGAGGTATAACCAAGAATTATACTAATAGAATAAGGAAAATTATAACTACCATAAAGTAGAATAGGAAGGAAGAACAAAAAATACAAAAGGAAGCAATCAAAAGATTAATAAATCGAATATCTAATGTCACTATTGTAACTAGTTTAGGTATTGTAGTAGTGGAAAATTTAGGTATTATAGTTATGAGTGTAGAAAGAAAATATATAATAGAAATAAGAAAAATAAATGATTTTAAATGATGATATGAATAGAAAAGATGAGTATAGTTTTTTTGTTTTTGATTGAAAAAGTAGGGAAGGGCCTTGATCCCATTAAAAAAAGAACAACACAAAAATAGAGAACCAAAGAGAAATAGCTCAAGCACCAGACCTTGAACCCTGTGCAAGTTTTCCCTCAAGGGCTTGTCAAGCAAAACATAGTCCTTCTTAGGAGTGTGGCTTTTTTGTTAATAACATGTAATGATGTTAAAAAGAGTACAAAAGGTTTGTGGTTTTTAGATAGTGGATTTAACAATCATATGATGAGAAAAAAAGACAAAAAATCAATTTATTTAGAAGTAAATATTGAGAATAATAACAAATTTGTAATGATAGAAAATGTAGAATTTGGATCCATAGCAAGCAAGGTGAGTATGGATAGGAAATAATTAACCTATTTGATTTATTGAGATTAATTATTTTTAATTATCTATCCTATAATTTCACTAATGATCTAATGTAAAAGAGTTCACTTAAAATATAGTAAATATAAATAACTACTTTACTAACTAAATTTTGAGTTACTTATTTTTGTACTTATAATACTAAAGTGTCATATTCAAACTAGATTCCTAATCTAAATAGGATAGTTTTATAAAATAAGAACAACATAAGGGATGATATTTAGGTGACTTAATGTGTTTAAATTTAGTTGTCATTAAATATGAGCATAATATAGAATTCTAAAAACATGGATGGGTAGTTTATATGAGAAAATCTATAAGATATTTGAAAAGATTTGAAGTTTATGTGAAGAGTGTTGGATGTGATTTTTGTGACCGCGACCAATCAGCCGAAGAACAAAGTTGTCTGAAGGCTACTCCGTTCTCTCTTGATCAAAGTATTCCGTGTGCTAAGATTGCGAGATAGATCACACGTTCAACTCCAAGGTTCCGAGTACTTAGAATACCCTCAGTTGGTTGATGTGAATTGTTGTGTTCTTACGAGGGGACTTACACAATTGTTCAAGATTCTTGCAGCTAACAATAGATGGATGATTTGAAGGGGATTTTGCGCGTATGATTTGGCAATAAGTTCGTTTTCCTAAAGCTAACCAGAAATATGCGGAAAGTAAATGAGCGTAGGGCCTAAGAGACTTATATTCTATTCTAAATGCAGGATATGCGGAGCTCAATTTCGGCAGACTTCAACCAAATTTCACCTAGCCTCACATTGGACAGCTTCAGCAAAATTAGGGCAATCTTCAAAGGGATAGCAAAAGATGTTGATTACAATTTAGCATACATACACCATCAAAGCGATGCATATAAGTATACAAATCATAATTGAAGTTAAACTCAATATGATCTCTAGTGGACCACGCAAGGCGAGCTTATCATCAGCAAGTTGGTAGTGGTATGGAATGAAATGAAGCTACCTCAATAAAACACCACACATCCAAAGTAAACTACTTGCATGAAATGAAAATTATTCTACTTTATGCTACTTGGATCCGAAAGGATGAAGAGACCTTGCTAGCTATCCATGACAAAGGCGAATTCCACCATCAATGAAAAGATCTATTATCATGAAAAATTTACACAACAATCTCTACAAAAGTTTTCAAAGGGAAAAATTTCTTTCTTCTCC
>VDFB02170355.1:0-33973 GCA_007258455.2 Sequoia sempervirens | reverse complement strand
CCACTACCATGAAACATGGGTCACCGAGTTTGGACTCAAAACTACACGTTGAATCCTGATAGCAATATCATAAAAAATGAGTTTACATTTGGCAAGGGACGCCACAGTCTTCCTTGAGAAAAAGTGGACTAGCAAAGTTGAAGCCACGGTTTTATGGACCATATAGGATAGTGAGGGACATAGTTTACATACTCGGAATCGGAGAGTACTCGGCAAGCCCAAAAATTTTGACTCGGGAAAAAATCGGGAAAAACTCGGCAAATACTCGGCAAATTAAAAAGCAGCAAAATTTCTCATAAAAACACTTTTTTTTTGCAAAATTCAATTACAAAATGCATCAAATGAGTCTAAAAACCATGAGGGAGTGTTTTATATTAAATTTCATAGTTCAATACATATGGATTACAAAATGGCATCATTATATGAAGCCGCATAGTGAAACTGCTAATAACTAATGAATTTATGATGATTGCATTTGAAAATCATCATCATAAATTTCATATCTAGGCAATTACAATTTCCTCTTCCCCAACCTAGTGAAAAATTGGGAGGTAGAGGGTATGGTCCTTGCACTCGATTCTGGTTCCTTACTTGGCGTAGAAGATTGTGGCAGTGGCTCCACCATGCTGGTAGGTGGTAATGGCTCCTCCTCCACCACATCAATGTCATCCAATCCAATCTCCCCCGCTTCTGCTGTAGGCAAATCCTCCATAGCTTGCCTCTCGAAATCAGCAATCTCATCCTCTGTAAACAAGGAGGCCTCATCATCCTGCACGGTCCAATCACTGTATGGATCAATGTCATCCAAATCAATGAGCTCATCTGTCAATTCTTGCACCTTTTTTGTGCGAAGCCGAAGGTTATACTGCACAAAAACAAGATCATTGAGGCGTTGTTGAGTCAACTTATTACGCTTCTTCGTGTGAATGGCATCAAACAAACTCCAGTTTCTTTCACAGCCAGAAGCACTACAAGGTTGAGACAAAATTCGGAGGGCTACCCTTTGCAAATTTGGGGTTTTTCCACCCCAATCTTCCCACCAAGAACCTGCAAATAAGATATTCAAGGTTTTGTAAATATTAATAAACAATATTATAATTTGTAATAACTAATAAGTAATAATAATTGTAATTCATAACTTGCAAGATAAAGGCTTCACTTTTTCTTACATGGTGTTTGGATCTCTCTTCCTCGTTCACATAATGTGGAAGAAAACAAAGGCCCCCTAGCTGCCTTATATTGTTGCAACTCTAGAAGGATGAGGTCTTTCACTTCAGACTGAAGTGTCATCCTGTCAATACATGTGAATAGGCCCTCCATAACCTCCCCATTAGGATCCGTGAAGCCATCAGAGAAGTAGAATTTGGGGTTGAGAAAGTACCCCGCTGCATGAATGGGTTGGTGGAGTTGATTGTTCCACCTTCGATCAATGATATCCCAAATAGGGTTAAATCTATTTGCATCCCCCATGTAATAGTGTTGGATGGCCTCTTTGGCCCTATCCATTGCCTCATAAAGATATCCCATCACATTTTTCTCACCATCCACCAAGCGCAAGACCCTCACCAATGGCTCAGTCACCTATAAATTACAAAGTAGAACCAAATTTAAATTACACCTTACAATGAAACAAAATACTTATAGAATTCTAAATTAACAAAAAAGGATTCAATCTAAAAATTCATTAGAGTTGAATTACCTTGACAATCTCTAATGCTCTAGTTGCAAATTGACTATCAAAGATTATTGCTTGAATCTTTTCTCCATCAGCCTTCTTTGAGTAAGTTGAGTCTACCCATGGTTGACTCACAAACATCTGCTTCAAGGAAGTCAATAAACTAGTGATACTTTGCAACGTAAGAAAATTAGTTGCAAACCTTGTAGCACCCGATCGCACAAGCTCTTTCCCTTTGGTGTGATCTCTCATCAATTGAAGAACCCATGGGTGATTATATATATATTTTGTTATGTCTCTTGCTTGTTCTACAATTGGTTTCACCCAGTCAATTTTGCCTATGTCCTCCAAAAGAAGGTCAAGGCAATGAGCTGCACAAGGGGTCCAAAAAAGTGTTGGATGCCTTGCTTGAAGCAATCTACCAGCTGCCACATATGCCGCTGCATTGTCAGTAACAACTTGGACAACATTTTTTATGCCCACCTCTAAAACAACCCGCTCCAACATCAAACTCAAATTTTCTGCATTCTTTATTATGTTGGAAGCATCAATTGACTTTAGAAAAACCAGCACACCATTTGAAGCCACTATAAAATTGATAAGAGTGCGGTTTCTTCCATCTGTCCAGCCATCTGAAAGAATTGAGCATCCATACTTTTGCCATTGCTTTTTTTGAGCTTCCACAATTCCTTTTGCATCTACAATAGCATCTTCAAGTAACCTGCCACTTATATCTCTTGGACTAGGAGCCTTGTACCCTTTCCCTGCAACTGTCAATGCTGTCACCAAACACTCCCAATACGGACTCCTTGCTACATTGAAGGGAAGGTTGTTATAAAACCAAAAATTAGCACAAGCCTTGTCTGCTTCTTTGTGCACCTCCTTATTCCACCCAGTACCTTCCAATGAAGGTTGTGATCCTTGAACATTTCTAGGGACAAAAAATTGGAATTTGCTCGAAGTGGATGAAGTGGATGGTGTACGTATACGTGGACCACGACTAGAGCCCACAATGCCTTGCATATTTACCTCAGAATCTTCAGTCAAATTAGGAGCAATGGCTGCTTGTATGGCTGCTTGTGTCTTTGCCCTCTCCAATTTTTTTTCATCAAGTGCTGCAAGAAGAGCTTCCATCTCTCGTCTCACCTCTGCAGGGGCTGTTGGACATGCCCTTGCATCATGGCAAGGGATACCAGCAAGATGGTATTTGAGGCGATTGATGCCTCCACTAATCTTCTTCTTGCACCAAGTACAAATAACACTTCCTGGTACTGGCCCATAATAGCCATGTTTCCAAGCGGGATCACGGCTACCAGGGGGTCTCCTTTCAATGCTCTGGCTTGAGGCAGCTGTGTTCGAACCAGATGCAGAGGCGGATGCCATTGCAATTAAATATTAACCTACAATATCAGATGTTGAATAATGAATATATTAGAAGATGTAACAAATCCAATACAAAGTGAAAGGAACATCAACAATCAACTAATTGTTTAACTTCACCGTTATAATTTCAATCATTATCAAACAGTAAAGTTGTAAACTATCAAAGTGAAAGACTGTAAGACATTTCATTCAGTATACTGTCTTTCTAATTTCAGTTTTTTCATTCTTATATTTTTAGTTTTTGTTGGATGCACATTGATTTAATTTACTTGTATGCAAGTTATTCTGTTGTTTCTTATATTTTTAGTTTTTGTGGGAGCAGCAAGTTATCTGTTGTTTCTTGTTTCAGCTTTCACTTATCAGTTTACTGTGATATCATATTAGCATCAATCATTTTAGAAGCTGAAATTTGAGCATGTTTTCATTTTATTCATTAAAGATTAAATCATGTATGACATTGTATGAGTTTGACTCTCGACTCTTGAGCATGTTTTATTTTCAATGCTAAGTATTTTCTACATCAGATTTATTATTATTTTAATTTTTAAATGTAAAATTTCATATATTATTTTATTGTAATAAATCAATAATATCATGGCGAAATTGCAAATAATAATATCATTTTTCTACATCTTATTTAATATTTATTATTATTTTAAATTTTTAATACTAAAATTTTATATATTATTTTATTATAATATATTAATAATATCTTGGCAAATAATAATAAGAAATGTAAAACAATAGTATTATTTGCCATGATATTATTATAAATTATAATAAAATAATATATGAAATTTTTGTTTTAAAATAATAAATTAATAATAATTAATAAATATTAAATATTATGTAGAAAAGTGAACATTTTAACTTCCATGATATTATTATAAATTTATAATAAAATAATAAATGAAAACGAAATTTTAATAATAATAAATATTATTTTGATGTAGAAAATAAATGAATTAATATTTTTATTATTTTATACAAAGCATATGTATAAAATAATAAAAATATTAAATCCAATGTAAATCGCGTTATTTTAATTAATTCTGGCAAAATAAAATGAAATCGCGTCATTTTCTAAGCTCAGGTATTTGAAAAAAATAAAATCCAATGCAAATCGCGTCATTTTCTAAGCTCAGGCATTTGAAAAAAAATAAATCCAATGCAAATCGCGTCAGTTTAATGAAGTCTGGCAGAATAAACCTAAATTGCGGAATATGATGAAATCGCGTCATTTCTGAAGCGGGCATTTGAAAAAATTTAAGACTGGCAGAATAAACCTAAATCGCGTCATTTGAAGCTCGGGTATTTGAAAAAATAAATAAATATGGAGCACAGTATATGAAACGCAGTAAATATCACGCATTGAAGGCACAGGGTTTTGATCAAAGTTTCAAACTAACCTGGAAATCGCGCTAGAAGTCCAAATCGCCCAGCCAGAAGTCCAAATCGCGTAGCCACCAGTCCAAATCGCGCAACAACCACTGTAAATCGCTCGAAGGTGATTGTAAATGGTAAGAACGAGGGTTTAATAGCACGAAACGCGTCCAAAACGCGGTAAAAATACCCGCGAAAATGAAAACTCATAGAAAAACGCGTCAGAAACGCGTTTGGGTTTTTGTGACGATTATTCTGCGAGTAAACAACAGATTACACGGCGATTACTCGGGAAAAAACAGAAAAAAAAATCGGCTAGGGTTTCCTGCGAGTAAAAGTGAAGATTACTCGCCCCCAAAAAAAAAAATGATTACTCGTCCGGAGAGTACTCAAAGTATGTAATCGAGAATAGGGAGAATAGTTGAGGTTAATTATGAGTTGGAGCTTCCAAAGCACTTCAAGATTAGCAATGTGTTTTATGTTTTGTGTCTCAAAAAGGCATTTGGGTGGCATATCTCACCCTCTCTTGAACTACTATCATTGGATGAGGAAGGTAAATTTATTTTGGTGCCTGATAATGTTCTAAATGTATGGGAGAGAAAATTGAGAAGAAGAAGCATCAAAGAATGTTTGGTTTGTTGGAATGATTTGCTTCTAGAGGATGCCACTTGGAAAGGAGAATAGATATTTAAACATCCAAATCTACAATTGCTTGAGGGCAAGAAATTGCAGAGGGGGAGGCTTGTATGCCCCCTTTGTAGTCATAAGCGACTAGCAAAGATCATTGGCCTGTTTTAATTCCTATAGGTTATTTGGAATGTAAAAATGGAGTAATTAATTAATTAAATTAATTAAGTTATCTAAATAAATTTATTTTTCAATTGACTTATATTTAATTAATTATTTTATTAGGTTGGATAGTTTAATTAAAAAAGTGACTTATTTATGGAGCCCAAAATATAAAGTTCAATTATAAAGTCACTTTTTGAGGGAAATAAAAAGTGTAATGTCCCCTTCTTTGGCCTAGTCAATTCAAAGATCATTAGCCTATTTTCTAACTTCTCGTTGGCTATGTGGGAAGGCAAGGGGACTCCAAATTTCTTGGACAACATACTTTCGGTGATACAAGGTTTCTATTTATGGCAATGAGCTCAATGGGCAATATTGGTCTGAATGAGACTCTCCGAAGTGTTTTCGGACTTTTGGGTTGTTTGTTGTTCTCCAAACTTCTTGGAGAGCATGTCTATTTATAGTAAATCACTAAATTGACTTCTATCATTCACCCAATGTCTCAGTATCATATTGACACAATCAAAATTGGATTCCGGTATGTTTAGGAGTTTTTGTAACTTGGGGTGATATATTTTAATTATTCACTTAAGTTTATAATGTTTGATTATTATTTTTATAACTTAAGTGTAATAACTTGATGAAAAGGTATTTTTGTCTCCAATTTGGATGCCTAGGAGGAATAAGGGGCCTTTTGCACATGAAAAGATTATTATTTTTTTAAAAAGGTATTTGGGGGAAAAGTGAGTTATTTTATATTTTTAAATTGAGGATTTTCTCTCCAAAAACTATATAAGGAGGCGTTGGGAGCTCATTATCCATATACTAAAGATTGATAAAAAAGTGTTGTTAGATTGTTTCTAGATTCTCCAAGTCTTTGAGGATGGTGTTGTGATGTTTTTCACACATCGCCCCATTGCAAATGGGGACCCCCTAATTTTGGCTTTGCTTTTGGTTTGGTGTTGGTTTGTTTTTGCTGTTGTCTCTCTCTCGTTCTGTCTGTCTTTTCGGGGATGTTCTCGTCTGTGAGCTTTAACATGAAATTTGGCCAGGTCTGGAATTAGGGTTTTTGTCTTTTGGTCAGTTCAGGGTTGAGTAAAGTGAATAAATTGAAAACCAAGCTTAACATTGTTGTCAGTGTGCTTCCAGCAGCTCTCAGCCAAGTTTCATCAAATTCCAAGGTACTTACTATTTTTAGTAAGTCTGCAATTCAGAGCAATTTGTCAGCTATTTTGAGATTCCGATCATCACACGGCATTCAGGAGTATATCAGACTGCTTGCATACCAAATTTGAGCGAAAACGGACAACTTACTATTTTTAGCAGTCCGGCTTCCAGGGCTAATTTCAGGGTCCAGATGCAGAGTTTTTCTTTGCATGTCCGGATATTCCTTCTGGGTTTTTCGAGACCTTCGCGACGATGTAACATGCAAGCCGAGATGATCACTTTCAGGATTCAGCCTTCCGAGGCTATTTTTAGGGTTTGCATGTCGAGCTTTTCTTTGCATGTCAGGTGATTCCTGATGTGTTTTTCGAGAGCTTCGCGATGGTGTGACATGCAAACGAGAATTCTCACTCAGTAAGGAACTTGCTATTTTTAGCAGGTGTGTCCCAGCAGCCGCTTCCCAGCAGTTCAGGATCACGAGCTGATCGCAGTGCCGCAGAAATGAGAGCAAACGGAGATCTTTTGATACGCATGTAAATGCAAATTAGGTTTCCACTCTCTGAGCCTAAAATAGGCATCAAAAGTCAAAATCTTCGTAATCCTGCAAAACCATCAGCGACGGCTGCTGCTCTTCTCGTGCTATCCTGGCTGCGGAAATTTCAGTCAAATCCGAGCACTTACTTCATTTATAAAGTAAGTCAAATCTGGAAACATGCTAAAAATAGTAACCGGGCTTGCATGCCTGTGTCACGTGGTGAGGAGCTCTCATTCAAATTTCAACTCGACGGAGTAATGGAGCTTATCGAACATGAGGTTACTATTTATAGTAAACCACCTTCTAAACATGCTAAAATATGTGTCAAAATGGCAAGGTCGACAGGACAACAGAGCTTTTATGAGGATGCTACGTTCAAAATTTCAAGTTGATCCAATCTTCAAAAGTGCAAAAATGAGAAGGTTTACTATAAATAGCAGGGTATGAGAAGCTGGCAAAAACGATGAAAAAGTTCTAAGTCTGGAACTTCATCCAGTTGCTATGGAAAAATGCGCCCAGCTCAAAGAGGCATCAAGAAAAATATTCCAGGTCACTGTTCATCCTCCTAGAGGCCTCAAATGCGCCCATCTTGAGAGAAGGTCAAACAAGTCAAAGAATTTTATCCTCCTGCCATGCTAAAATGCGCCCAAGGAGAAGGAGGGAAGTTGTGAAAGTTTCTAAGTAAAATTCGTCCTTCTCCACACCTCAAATGCGCCCCATGCAAGCATAAGCTGGATAAAGTCAAACTAGTCAAATGTTTTCATCCTCCTCAAGGGCCAAAATGCGCCCAAATGCATGCAAGTGAAGACAAAAAAAATAGAAGCTGAAAAGTCACAAGGAAAGGCGTTAGAAAGTTATCCTCCTCCACATAAGAAATGCGCCCAAATAAGGGCAAGTAAAGACAAAAACAAGATGGGGAATATTCCAAGGTGGTCAAAGGCGTTAAAGACTTCATCCTCTTGTATATGCAAAATGCGCCCATCCTCCTCTATATCTCAAATGCGCCCAAAGTTGAGATGTGAAAGGTGAATAAAGGTAGTAAATAAGGTAAAAGGTGGGTGAAGATTCTCTTCTAGGCGTGGTGAGGTTGATAAGTATGCTAGGCGTGAATTCTAAATATCCTCTTCTAAATGCGCCAAGTACAAGATGATAGTGCTAATATGCTTGGCGTTGAAAATGCCAAGGTGGTGGATGTTGGAGAATTTCCTAAGGCGTGATGAAGTGATATGCCAAGGGTGGTGGAAATAAAATGTTAAATGCTAGGCGCCTAAAGTTGAAAAGTGTTGAGAATTTTCCAAGGGCGTAGGAATTTCAAATAAAATTGCCTTGCAAGTATGGAGAAAAATGCAAAATGGTGAGTGAGGGGTAAAATGTGCCAGGCGCCTCTATGAAAAATTTTCTAAGTGAAGTTGATATTTTCACAGGCAAGATTTTCGAAGTGATTCAAAAATTTTCTAAGGCACAAAATGTTCTCCCTTAGAAAAATGCCCAAGTCTGGAGAGGTGATGAATTTTTTTTTTTCCTTGAAACACAGTAGAGTTGCCAGAGATGAAGTCAGATGATGCCAGCTGCACAGGATTGGTAAAAATTTTCCAAGTCGGAGCAAAATTCTCAGAAGGGATCAAAGAACGAGAATAAATTTGATGAAGAATATTTTCTAAGGTTCAAAATTCAAGAAAATTAAATGAACCCGTTCGTTGGGTACCCATGGATTCGACGCGTTCTGGGGAAAATTTTCTTCTGGGTATCGAAGATTGTCGATGAGGAGTTGATTTTAAAGCCTTCCATGCTTCGCTGCGGCCTTCAGGATGGATATTTTTGATGGGCGCCAGGTTGATGAATTTCCTGAGGGAGATGTGAAAATTTTCTAAGGCAAATGTGAAGAAAATGTGTTTTCAAGGTGAAAATCCTTCGTGAAGATAGTTTCCTTGAGCCAGAGGTGAATAAAACCAAGGTTGTCAGAGCTCCAGCAGGTGAAATGAATTTCTTGAAGATGCAGTTGAGGTTGATACTGTCAAAGGGATGATACGCCTTTGAAGAAGATGGATCAAAATTTGGCTAAGGCATGAGGAATCATGAAGAAGGCAAAAGTTGGCTAGTGAAAACGATGAGCCCTTGAAGATCAAAGTGCTAGAATCAGCTGAGTAAGTTGAATTTATATTATGAAATGATCTGATACCCCTCTCCTTGCTTGTTTTGCAGGAGGAACGTCGAGGCCAAACGATGATGACTTAGTGTGATGATTTGAAGTGGAAGCACGAGGAAGATGAGTTTCAATCTCGAAGGAGAAAAAGTTGCAAGAAAATGACTAAGTGTTGGGACTTAGTATAACTCAAAGTGACGAAGATGAAGACCCTCAAGTGGAAGAAATCAAAGGACAACGCCAAGAAAGAAGAATCGAGAACAGTGTGAACACGTCTACAAATGGAATCTTCTAGAAGGATGATGGTGGACATTATAGCGCATTTATTACCCCACTCTCCTTTGTGGCAGTTTTTAGGGCAAATATTGTTTAGGGCTGAGGTGGCACGATTCTGGCCACTCTATTGATTGTAACCCTAGCCGTCTTTTGGGACTTGGCTAGCTATATAAAGGGGGAGTCCCCCTCATTTGTAACTCATTAGATAGTAGACAGTAGACATTGAGAGAGTATTAGCATTAGAATTAGATAGTGTAGCATTGTAGAGCATTTTTTTTTTTTTTGGAGAAGAGAGAAAGTTTTCCCTTTGAAAACTTTTGAAGAGATTGTTGTGTAACACATTTTATGATAATAGATCTTTTCATTGATGATGAAATTCGTCTTGTCATGAAATGCTAGCAAGGTTTCTTCTTCCTTTCGTATCCAAGTAGTTTAAATTCATGCAAGTAGCTTACTTTGATGTGTGGTGTTTCATTGAGATAGCTTCGCTTTACTCCATACCACTAGCGGCTTGTTGATGATAAGTTCGCCTTGTGTGGTCAACTGGACATTATTTTGTGTTTAACTTCGGTTGTGATTTGTATGCTTATATGCGTCATTGTGATGGTGTATGCACGTTAAGTCATAACTTGAACATCTTTCGCTATTTCCCTTGAAGATTGCACCGATTTTGCTGAGGCTGTCCGACGGAGGCTAGGTGAAATCCGGTTGAAGTCTATTGAAACGAAGCTCCACATATCCTGCATTTAGAATAGAATGTTAGTTTCTTAGGCCCTAAACCCCTTTTACTTTCCGCACATTTCCGATTAGTATTAGGAATCCCGTGCTCACCTGCCAAATCATTCGAATTACATGAAAACCCTTAGTCACTGCCCTCAATGGGCCAACCTACCGGAATAATTCTCAGGAGTCCTCTTTGAAATACTCAAAGAATCACATCGAGCCAACCGAGCCTATTCGTGACAAAGGAACCTTTGAGTTGAACGCATCAACTTTTCTTGCAATCTTAGCGGCGGAATACTTTGATCAAGAGAGAATAGGAAGCCGCTAAGTAACTTTATTCGTGATTGGTGCGTCATGAAAAACACATCAACAGATGGTAACCCTCAAGGATTATTCTAGTTTTGGAATTGAGATATATTCCCTAGCTAGACTGGTGTGATTCGATTTTGGGATCACCATTGGTGTTGTTTGTTAAGCTTTCAGTTTTGGCTTATCAATTTGAAGCATTTTGATGTGTTCTAGTTTTGAAAGTGTTCGATGAAACTTCCTTATAGTTGCAAAATGAATTAGTGTTGAATTTCTTGGAGTTTATTCTTGTTGGACATACTTGTGCAAATACAAGCCATACCCCCTCATTTTGCTTGTACAAATTGACGAGTTAGTGTTTTGCTTCTAGGTTTTTTCCTAATGACCTCCCTATGCTAGTGACCAGGAAGGGAGAGTTTGCAGGTGGCAAAATGTGTTTATGAATTTTTGGAGGCAAGTCTCCCTTTTGTTGGGTCGTACATCTTCAAGAAGGGGGCGTGTGAACTAGCAAGGAGAATCGCCCCTCCTTTCTTGTTGTTTGGTGTCCCTAGGGTGGCACCTAGACTAGTCAAAGCCATTGCAATCAATTGGAGAGTGAACTTTTCTATGTAGTCCTGATTTAGGGTGCCCACCATGGCTACCTAGACATGCAAATGGTGATTTTTGGGTGTCTTAGACCTGCTGCAACTTGTTTCAAAGTTATTTCAAACCTTCATTCGCTTCATTTTTGAGGTGTAATTGTATTGCATTACTTGGGTGTTTGTTTCCTAAGTTGGGGTTCATACGGGGTGCTTATTTCATCTTCATATCACATTTGCAGTTATACATTAGATATGTATTTGATTTAAATCATATTGTAAGAGCTCTCATTGTAACACCAGATGGTAGTACCATCTGTGACCTTGCTCTTGTTTTGATTTTACTACTCAACACACTACATAAGTGGTTTATTTTCCCATCCTACTACATCAGTGGTATTGTACTCACCCCACTGGACAAGTAGTTTTTGGCACTCGCTCAACACTGAAAAGTGGAAGAGTTTATTATTTCATTTCATTCTTGTTTTAGCTTTCCCACTGTAAAGTGGATGTGCTCAGCTTACCCCATTGAACAAGTGGATTTACTTTCAATAGTTTAAATGCAAGTATTATTGTAATCCTCACACTATATGCTCTCACCTTGCCCACACTGGGAACTTGGTGACCAAAAAGTGGAAGGAAGTTTCTTTGCATTACTTTATGTTTTGGAGCTAACAAGTTTGTATTTTTCAAAAAAATTATGGGTGCTTATTGCAAATAGTTATGGGACATAATATTTATTTATTTCCAAAAATTGTATAAAAAGGGTAGGAGAAGAGAAATTTCATTCCTAGCATTTTATTTTTCAAAAACCCTTGCTATGGAAATTGAACTATTGTTCATCTTTCTTGCCTAGGACAAAAACCGCAAGGTAAAGATTGGTTTTGATGATAGAGACCCTCCTAACCAATTTGAGAGTGGATTCATACAAGATTCACTCGCATGCTGAATTTTTGAAACTTGTGGAGATTTGGGTTGAAAGCTAGAGATCATTCTTAGGTTTGATTGAGGAATGAAAAATTAACAATAAATCATTTTCTTGCAAATAATAATCAATATTTGTGTGAAGAGAGCTCTTGCATTAGCTGCTGATTAAATCTAAACAGTATATAAACCCAGCAGCCCAGTTTGGAAATACGCATTTAATTATCAAAGTAGGTCTTACATCCTTAGAGGTAGGCCGTACCAAAAAAGGGAGGCAACAATTAGTTTTTGGGGACAAAGGACCAGCCGAACACCAAGAAGGAAGGTGAGGGAATTTTTAAAGGTTGATGCTGATGTGAGAGGAGATCATGGGACCCTCCAATATCCAGCTGCATCTTTATTTGGGTCAAATGCATTTCCCAAACAGCAGGTCACAGCATTTTGAAGGAAAAATTTGACACTTCACAGCTTGGTGAAGGGATTTCATGATAGATAATAAAGATAGCAGTTAGAATAAATTGTATTTGGAATTTCATATGAGTCTACAGCTTTGTCAAAAGAAAGGTTAGATATTTTATTATTTCAGTTCTGTATATGCCGAATAACATAAGTTATAACAGTAAATATTTTATAACAGCTTACTGAGTTATTGATGTTGATCTATCAATTGTGATTTCCTAAGAGTTTGGCAACAAAACTTTGTTTTCATACTCTTATGTAATGCACATTTTGTCAAATATTTGTTGAAATATGCACTCAAAAAGAAAAAAAGGATTGAAATATCACAGTATTTGTCAGTTGGCATTTCATCAAACATTTGTCAAAATGCAAGGGAAATTAGCTTGGCCATTACAACATATCCTGGATAATGCAGCTTCCATTGGAAGGTGTACGTCCCCATTATTTCACGAGCGCATCAAAGTCATTGATTAGCTTCATTATAACATCCTCAGAGGGCTAGTGTTCGATAGAGGGTCACTTGAACGGGCACTTGGTCGTGAATTTGCAGTATTGATATCCGGAGTCTGGTGACGTGGTGAAGTTGCACGTTTGGCGTGTAATGGGAGCTTAAATTATTGATCATCACCACTTATGTCACTTTCTCAGGCTTAGGGACCATGTGTCTATATTTTAATGGGGTCACTTTCTATTTTTCAGTTACTATTCATGGCTAAAGTGAAAAAAGAAACAACTTAAGTGAATAGTGTTTTTTTTATTGAATAGTGTTTCAATGTCAAATTATAAAAGAGCAAGAGAAAGTCTCGGACTTCATGCTTGATGATATTTTGCTGATTGAAGTTTGGAAGTGTGGAGTTTGGGAGAGAAGGAAACTAGGGTTTCCTGATTTCTGCAGTGGATAAGCCTGGTTTGGGGCTTGTAGTTAGGATTTTATGCATCTTGAAGGTGTGAAAGACCACCCTAAAGTGCAGTTCTTGAGCTCTTTGCTTGATCTGTGGGAGCCTATATCTTGCTGTTTCGCGTTAGAAGTCATCCATTGCAAGGGAAATTGCTGCTAGAGGTTCCATTCACGTTTTCGAGGTCGTGGCTTGCTTTTGAAGATTGTTGGATGCTGATTTTGACCACCTACAGCCAGTCGCCATCAAGTAAGGGTTTCAACTTCTTCAAATAAGAAAAACGCCTTCTCTTAGTTGCTGCTATCTTGTCTAAAGGGGGCGCCCTTGGTATTGGAAACTTTTTCTTCAATCATTTGGCGGGAGAAAGTTGTAAGTAAATTTTTATGTGTATTATGGTGGCCGCGGGTACTGTAGCAAGCACTGTTCACAGTGCATTTTGGCTGCAAGTTGTCTTTTGTTGTAGATGATGTCTCTTTCGAAATGTATGAAGATATATATGATTTTAGCACTCTTTGTAATGAAAGAAGTCTCTTAACTAGTGTTTGGAGTTACGTTGAAGTTATCTTTTAAGTTCTAGTTTGATTTGAGCTCTCTATGTATATGGTTATAAGTAAATTATTGCAGCATTGGCAAAAAAGCTTCAAAAAAAAATCAAAACAAGAAACATCAGATTACAAACCAAAAAATCAGACCTTTAAACGAAGTGAAATCAAATCAGCAGTGAGCACGGTACATCACAGTGGTATCAGAGCAGTTTCCTGCCATCCTGTTGGGTAGGTTTCAACTGTAGTTCGGAGGTTTCAGTGAACATGGCCACTTCCCAGAAGCAGTGGGACAGGAACATAGAAAAGCTTAAACAAAGATTGAAAAGGTTGGATGAAAGTCGGAATGGGATGGAGAAGTTGTGTTCTTATTGCAGGGAGCCGTACGATTTAAACCATGATTGTCCCTTGAGACCTAAGGGCAAGGCGCATAGAGTAATGTGGGTTCCCTATGAGGATTCAGAACCAAAGAAAACGGACCCTGCAAAACTAGATAGAGTAGCGTGGCATATAGCTTCCATGTTTAAGAGGTCTACATCCCAGAACAAAGAGAAGAAGGAACATGAGGTCACTACAGTGGCGAGAAGCCTTCATGATGCACTCTCAGCAGTTATTGACCAGCGTACAGCTGATCCATTGGTGAGCGAAAATCAGACCTTAGAAGATCTACTCGTGGATGATGGAGTTGAAATTTCTAAGGCAGCTGTAGAGGAAGAGTACTTGAGTCCTTTTGAAGATGAAGAAAAGTTAGAACACGAGGGTGATGGGCCTAAACAACATGCTGAAAGTAACTTCCATATTGTTGATAATCCACCTTTTGAGACAGCAGTTGATATGTCTTATGTTAACCCACTTAATGAGGTAGAGTCGCAAGATGATCATGTTGTGGGACATGTGCAGGAAGAAAGGGCCCCATATGAAACCAATGAGGGTTTTGAGCTCCCTAAATGTTTGGTATCAGCAGTTAATGATGAGACTTCTGATCACTTTGAAGATGCCAATTCAGTTTATGTGCAAAGATTGTCAATTCATGAATCACACAGGTGTAATTTTCAAGATCAAAGGAACAAGCTATCTTTTGATTCCAGGGTTGTTAATGATGAGCCATTGATAGAGGCTGGAGCTTTTTATCGCGACTGCATGGTGAGGACTACTTATCACTTCTCCTTTAGTCCACACATGGAGGATTTGTTGACGCATCAATGTGGACCGGCTCAGAGTGTGTATCACCCATTTTGGGATGGAAAGTTACCATCATCAGTAGATGGAACTCATGGCTGCAAGTACCCAACTCAGTTGTCGGAGGTTAATTGCTTGCAGGATTGGTATTTAGTTCTCCATCATGCGGGTGTGTATCCAACAAGGTTTGTTGCCTCTTTTCCTCATAGGCTACTGGTGGGCACAGGGTTACAGAGGGATTATATTGACAACGGGCATTATGGCACAGGTGGATATTACATCCATGAGAGTTTAGCGGAGGTTATGGAGAGATATTACGTAGAAGATGCTTCTAGATATTCTTACCTCCTCATGATGGATGGATGTGAGTTTTGTTTATTTTGGGATCCAGGTGGAGACAGAGTCAGCACTGCCGTTTGGATGGATCCCAGTGTATTGCTTCACCACTTATGGCATGGTGGAGTTAGGATCAATGTTGAAGGCATCTTGAATAATACCCAACGAAAACTCATGCCTTCACAACGAAGATTAGCTCATAGTTTGCAGCAGTATGAAGATTACATTTCACGACGAGCCTTATCACGAAGCAAAAATGAGAGACTTGGTGTAGTATCCAAAAGTCTCTATGATGTGTTTGGGATAAAAGGTGATAAGTCAGCAGAGAATTGCCTGCAATCTACAGATGGACATGGGATTGGAACTGAAGTTGTTGTTGCTAAGGAAATCTTACAACATGAAAATAGTATGGTGAAATTCCAGCATGATATTCACAAAACTCAAAAGGTTGCTTTCAGCACTGACAACAGATCTGACTTTCGTGACAGCAGTGACGTAACTTTGCATCAGCGTGAGAGGATAGTGATTTCACTGGGGAATAATGTTTCTACAAAGTTGTCACATGTTGGTACTCAATATTTGGGCACTAATTATGCAATTTATGGTGACGATTCATGCCATAGTGAGTCTGATTTTTCATATCAGACCATAGGAAACCAATCAGAAAATTTATTTAAGGGCAATGAATCCCAGGACCATGAGACAGGTGGATGTGCAGATGCTTTGGAAGGAGAGGTGTACGAAGATATTGACAAAACAGCAGCCTCTACAATATCTGTTGAGCCATCCTATGAGGTACATAGCAGCAGTACTCTTGTTGATATTGTGGGCGACACTGATAGCACACACGATGCTGCTTATCAGTTAGTGAGCGATGATGATTCGGCCTCATATCATAGTGCAAACTTTGTTTCAGAGAACCTGCATAGGAGTTTTGAGTTTCAGAGATCTCATCATTTGGTTGGGCAACTTAAGGTCAATGATAACATGATTGCTACAACATTAGAGCATTTTGATGTTGCTCGACAAATGTTAGCTACGTATGGTTGGGGTACTCCTATGTCAGATGAGCACGGTGATGGTAGCCTTTCCCTTGCAGAATTCCATGCCCTACGAGAAGCCGTTAGGATAATGAAACAAAATTACTTACAGTTACTAGCTGATAGGGATTATCTTCTCAAGTGGGGGTGCACTTGCTACGATGCACTAAAGGGGAAAGAGGAGGAGGTTGACGAGCTCACTCATGAGCTCGAGGTGGCTATGAATTCATTGGAGAGTGCTCAGTTGGCCCTTCAGGAGTCACACTCACAGTTGGAGGAGCTTACCATGGTCTCGAGTTTGGAACAGTCTTCACCAGCTTCCAACACAGTTTAGGTTTCCATGGCAGCGGTTAGTGAAGAACATATGTCCACGGATTGTGGTTGTGAGAAGGTTGAGGATGTGGTTACTACATCCATCCTGGTTTCAGGTGCAGTTGATACAGATGGGATGAGAACCTTGGTTGAGAGTTGCGGAGAACCATGTGTTGCACCTAGTTCCCCTAAGTTTAGTCACATGACAGGTGTTGCAGAACAAATTATCAATAGCTCTTGTGACATGGTAGTGTTGTGACCTTTTCACACATCGCCCCATCCAAGATGGGGACCCTAATTTTTGCTCCATTCTGGTCTTTTTGGCTTTGGTTTTGTCTCTCTCTCTCTCTCTCTTTCTGTCTCTTTTTCTGTCTGCTTTCTGGGGACGTGTGCCCATCAAGCTTCAACGTGAATTTGGCCAAGTCTGAAAATTAGGGTTTCATCGCTCCGGTCAACTGGTGGTCGCAGCGGAATAAATTGAAAATAGAGCTTAACGCTGTTGTTAGTGGCGTTTCTAGCGTGCCCCAACAAGTTTTCATCGATTCGGTGGTAATTTACTATTTTAGTAAGTGCACAATCTGAAGGCAATTTGTCGCCTATTTTGAGATTCCGATAGCTACACTCCAAGATTCGTATGGCCATCATTACTCATACTGTGTTAAATTTGAGCAAAACCTGACAACTTACTATTTTAGCGCCCAAACGGGTAAATTTCTGTGGCCTTGAGCGTAGAGTTTTTCTTTGCATGCTCAAGATATCCCTCTCGTGGGTTTTTCGACCTTCGCAATCTATATAACATGCAAAACGATGACAACTTTCAAAATCAGCCCGGCGGCTATTTTAGGGTCTTCCATGTCGTGGTTTCTTTGCATTGCCTGGGTGATTCCCCGATGGCCGAGAGCTTCTACGGACATGCAAACGGCGATAATTCACCTGAAGGAAACTTGCTATTTTATGTATGTCCTTGGCCCCGCCAGTCAGTAATCAATGAATGGAACAAGTAGCTGCCACGTAAACGAGCAAACAGATATCACTTGATGCTAATGCAGAGCGAATAAAGGTTTCCAACTTCGTGAGCCCCAAAAGAAGGGCAAAGGTCAAAATTTTCAAAACCGGTGTAAACCAATCATGACATCACCGGCCCTTCGTGCTATCTCAATGCGGAAATTTCAAATCAAACGGAGCATCTCTACTATTTATAGTAAGTCAAATTTGGAACCGGGCTAAAAATAGTAAATCAAAGCGCGATGTACCGGGCCGCTAGTGAAGGGGTCATCACGCGGTGAGGAGCAATTTTAATCCAAATTCCCAAGTCGACGGAGCAGTTGAGCCATCAAACAAAAGGCTACTATTTATAGCAAATCACCTCCAGAAATGGGCTAAAAATAGCAGGCCGACTAAAAATGGCAGTGTCAACAAGACAACGAGGTCATAAGGATGCAGTGTGCAAAATTTCAAGTCGTTCCAAGCTTCAGAAGTGCAAAATTCAGAGGGCTTACTATAAATAGCAGGGCATGAAGAACTAGCGAAAATGATGGAAAAATGGCTAAAGCATGAAAGTTCATCCTGCTCTCATGCCAAAATGCGCCCTCAAGCACAAATAGCATTCAAAAATTTTCTAAGTGTAAAAAAATCCACCTCCCAGGCTAAAATGCGCCCAAGGCACAAGTGGTCAAAGAAAGTCAACATTTTTTATCCTGTTGGCATAGCAAAATGCGCCCAAGGGAACTCAAGAAAAAGTTTTAAAAATTTTCTAAGTGTTTATTTTCATCCTCCAACACATGTGAAATCCGCCCAGCTACAAGAGGCATCAAGAAAAAAAAAATTCTAAGGCAAACTCATCCTCCTCCTGGGTAGAAATGCGCCCAACAAGCAAGAAGGTCAAACGGGTCAATGAAGTTTATCCTTCACCCTTGCCTAAATGCGCCCAACTTGAAGCATGAGAGCTGGAAATTTTTCTAAGTCTTAAACTTGTCCTCCTCACCCCTCCAAATGCGCCCATCCTGCAGCTGGGGTGAAATGCGCCCAAAAGGAGAGAAAAGTCAACAAGTCAAAATGTTTTCATCCTCCTACATGGCTGAAATGCGCCCAAATAAGGGCAAGTAAAGACAAAAACAAAGAGGGAATATTCCAAAAGAGGTGTCGTTGCAGATTTTCATCCTCCTAGACATACAAAATGCGCCCAGCTGAGGAGAGGTCAAAGCAGTCAACGTTTTTAATCCAGCTGCCTAGGCAAAATGCGCCCAAAAGAGGGCATGTGAGGACAAAACGTGGGAGATGAAGGGTCACTTGAGGTGGCGCTTGAAGTTAATCCTCCACTACATGCCAAATGCGCTCAAGTTGAAGTAAGATGGAGGGTGAATAAAGTGTGAAATAAAATACTCCAGGCGTGGTTATTATCGTTAATCAAGTGCCAAATGCGCTCAAGCATGTGTAATGTGGTGAGTGGGAATTTGAAAATGTTAGGCACGCTGAATATTCTTCACACATGATATGCGCCCAAGGTGGAATTGAAGGGTAAATGTGTTAGGCGTGGAAATTTAAATGCTTTTCAAGGGTGATGAATAAAATACAAGGTGGAGAAAAGCAAAATTGCTAAGTGGTGAAGTGATAAGTGGTAAGGCGTTGGGAATGTTAAGGGTTGATAATTTTTCCCAAGGCGTTGGAGCTTCAAGAGAAGATATTTTCAAAGTGTGAAATAAAATGTGGATGACGAATAGAACAAAGTTGCTAGGCGTTGGAGGGGTAAAATAAAATGCAAAGTGGTGGCTAGAAAAATAAAATGTGTCGGGTGCCTTCAGAAAATGAGTGAAGATGAATAAAAGTTTTCTAAGGCAAAATTTTCAAAGTGATTCAAAATTTTTCTAAGGCACAAAAATACGCCTAGAGCTCTGGGGTGGTGGAATTTTCCTAAAGGGCGAGCAAAATTGTTGGGGGTGAAGTCAGTGGATGCCAGCTCCGCAGGGTCGATAAAATTTTCCAAGTCAGAGAAACAAGAATCATCTTCAGGATCGATGAACATGAAATAAATTGTTGAAAATTATTGTTCCAAGGTTCAAAATTCCAGAAAATTAAATGAACCCGTTCGTTGGGTACCCATGAATTGACGATTCGAGGAAATTTTCTTCTGGTATCAAAGATTGCCGATGAGGAGTTGATTTTAAGGTCTTCCACGCTTGTCGAGGATTCCGAGATGAAGATTTTAAATGGGCACCAGGTTGATGAATTTCCTAAGGGAAATTTTAAAATTTTCTAAGGCAAATGTGAAGAAAATGTGTTTTCAAGGTGGAGTTCTCCATTTGAAAGAAACTGCCTAGGTGAATTTGCTTAAATCCTTCGTGAAGATAGTCTTCTTGAGCCAGAGATGGATAAGATCAAAGTTGTCAAGAGCTCCAGCAGGTGAAATGAATTTCTTGAAGATGCAGTTGAAGTTGATACGCCCTTGAAGAGGGTGGATTGAAAATTTGGCTAAGGCATGAAGAATCTGAACGCGAAGGCGACGAACGCTTGGAAATTAGAACGTGAAGATCAGGTAAGTGAGTTAAGTTTATATCATGAAGTATTCTAATACTCTTCTCCTCGCTTGTTTTGCAGGAGGAATGTCGAGGCCAGAGCACGATGTCTAGAAGTGGTGAAGCACGGTGATATCACAACCCTCGGAAGAAGATAAGGTTATGAGTTTCAACCTCGAAGGAAGAAAATTTGCAAAGAAAATGGCTAAGTGTTGAGACTTAGTATAATTCAAGTGACAAAGATGAAGACCCTCAAGTGGAAGAAGTCAAAGAATCACGCCAAGAAAGAAGATCCAGAATAGTGTGAACGCATCTACAAACGGAATCTTCTAGAAGGAATAATAGACATTATGGCTCATTTATTACCCCACTCTCCTTTGTGGCGGTTTTTAGGGCAAATCTTGTTTAGGGCTGAGGTGGCACGATTTTAGCCACTCTATTGATTGTAACCCTAGCCGTCTTTTGGGACTTGGCTAGCTATATAAAGGGGGAGTCCCCCTCATTTGTAATCCATTAGATTAGAAGCAGAGCTTAGAGGAGTAGAGAGAAGTTCATAGAATAGAAAGTATAGTGTAGATTGAAAAGGAAGGAAAGTCTTCCCTTTGGATACTTTGTAAGAAGTTGTCATGTATGCATTCATAATAAAAGAATTTTTCATTGATGGTGAATCCTTCTTTGTTGTGAATAGTTGTTGAGGCTTCTTCGTCCTTCCAATTCACGTAGCATCTTTCAAGTAGCTTAAAGTAAAATAGTTTTCATTATCATGCAAGTAGATGTTAGTTGTGGACTTGTGGTGTTAATTGAGGCAACTTCATTTTTATCCATACCACTAGCGGCTTGCTGACGGCAGGTTTGCCTTGTGTGGTCAACTGGAAAACTTTACAAACTTAACTTCGATTGTGATTCATGTGTTTGTATGCGTCGTTCTGATGGTGCTTACATGTTGAGTTATAATTTGAAAACCTTTTGTCACTCCCTTGAAGATTGCACCGACTTTGTGTAAGTTGTCCAACGTGAGGCGGAACAGAGTCTGGTCGAAGTCTGTCAAGATTGATCCCACGTCCCGTCCTTGGATAGAATATAAACTTCTTAGGCCCTACACCCTTTTAAATTCAGTTCATTTCTGGTTAGCTTTAGGAAACTTGTGCTCATTTTCCAAATCCTTCGACTTACGTGAAAACCCTTAGTCCGCTGGCTCACGCTGGACTGTCGAACAATTGTGTAAGTCCCCCTGACATACCGCCAGCAATATCACATCGAGCCAAACTGAGCCTATTTCGCACTTAAGGAACCTTTGAGTTGAAAGCATGATCTTACTCGCAATCTTAGCATGTGAATACTTGTTCTCAGAGGATAGAGTCCGCTGGAAACTTTATTCGTGTTGCGGTCTCAAACCACGCCAATGTGGTTGACTCACCAGAGAGTTATGTGTCAACTCATGACACTACTCCATCCACTTCACGAGAGATATTCAGAGCAACATCTAGTTGGGAGATTGGTTCTTATGTCGATTTGTTTCCCTCTCCTAGAAGCAAATCAGTCTTTTCATCCCTTACAGTCGAATATGGTTGGCAGCTTGATGAGCCAATTCAGGAGCACAATTTAATGTGTTGTTCTAGGAACTCAGAGTTGGACGGTTCAGACCAGCATGGAGTGAGTGCACAATTCGTTAATAATCCACTATTTGAGCTGGAAGCCAATCACACTCCTGATACTAGTTTAGGGTTGAGCGATAATCATAGTGTTTGGGATCGTCCTAGTGCATCAGGATTCCAAACAGGGTTCATGGAGGAGTTTAATAGTGTGTACACGGTGAGGAATGCTTACAGTTTTGCCTTTGACCCACCTGTACATGATTCATATTCGATGCACAATTCTTGTGCGCAGTGTGATTCTCTTGGTGCAGTCAAGGGGAGTAACTCATTACTATGTCCAGAGTTACAATCTTCAGAAGAAGGGACTAAAGGCCGCACATACCAGATTCAGTTGCTTACAGGGGATTACTTGCAAGGACAACAATCAATTGTCCATCATGCTGACATGTATCCGACAGGGGTTGCTACTTTAACGTCACAAGGATTTCATACAGATACATGGTTACAGGGTGATTACGGTGTCAGCGAACATGATGGTTTGATTGGTTATCACTTCCAGGGGTGTTTTGGAGAGACTGTAGAGGGATATTTTTATCTCTTCATGACAGATGGAGGTGACTTCAAGTTGTTTTGGGATCCGGGTGGTGTCAGTTCTGGCACTACAGTCTGGTTGGGTTCCGACAGGTTGCTTCACCATTTTCAGCATGGTGAAGTGGTGATCAGATTTGCGCAGCGGAAGTCAGAGGTTATCAGACATGGCAGACTTCCATTCTGGGTTTGGGACCCAGGGACTTTTTGCATAGGTGTGTTTATGCTGGCGTGTCAGGAGGCAGTTGACGATGCATGGGACATTCCACAGTTCTTCTTTCAGGCCTTCCGAGGAGTGAGGTTTCTTCGCAGTAATGATTGCTTGGGGACAAGCAATTTCAGGGAGGGCGGACTGTAATGTCCCCATTATTTCGCGAGCATCAGAGTCATTGGATTAGCCTATTATGTCGATCCTCGTAGGCTAGTGGTTCTGGATAGAGGGTCACTTGATCGGGCACTTGGTCGGTAAAATGCAGTAATAGTATCCGGAGCTTGGTGACGTGGTGAATTTGCGCGTTTGGCGTGTAATGGGAGCTTAAATTATTGATCATCACCACTTATGTCACTTTCTCAGGCTTAGGGACCATGTGTCTATATTTTAATGGGGTCACTTTCTATTTTTCAGTTACTATTCATGGCTAAAGTGAAAAAAGAAACAACTTAAGTGAATAGTGTTTTTTTAATGAATAGTGTTTCAATGTCAAATTATAAAAGAGCAAGAGAAAGTTCGACCTCTTCATGCTTGATGATATTTGTTGAATGAAACTTGGGAGTTGGAGATTGTGGAAGAGAGAAACTAGGGTTTCTCAATTTCAGCAGTGGGTAAGCCTGGTTTGGGCTTGTAGTTAGGATTTTATGCATCTTGAAGGTGTGAAAGACCACCCTAAAGTGCAGGTCTGAGTTTTGCTTGATTCGTGGGAGCCATATCTTGCTGTTTTCAAGTGTTAGAAGTCATCCATTGCAAGGGAAATTGCTGTTAGAGGTTCCATTCACGTTTTTGAGGTCGTGGCTTGCTTTTTGAAGATTGTTGGATGCTGATTTTGACCACCTACAGCCAGCCGCCATCAAGTAAGGGTTTCAACTTCTTCAAATAAGAAAAACGCCTTCTCTTAGTTGCTGCTATCTTGTCTAAAGGGGGCGCCCTTGGTATTGGAAGCTTTTTCTTCAATCATTTGGCGGGAGAAAGTTGTAAGTAAATTTTTATGTGTATTATGGTGGCCGCGGGTACTGTAGCAAGCACTGTTCACAGTGCATTTTGGCTGCAAGTTTGTTTTTAGTTGTAAACCGTCTCTCATTTCGAAATATATGGAAGTTATGCAATGTAAGCACTCCATCATGTAATGAAGAGAGCCTTTAGCAATCTTATTGAGTCTCTTCTTAGTTTATTTTTGAAGTTTAGTTTAATTTGAGTTCTTATATGCATATGGTTGTAAGGAAATCATTGAATCATTGGCATAAAACCACAAAAACACAAAAAAACAAGAAACATCAGATTACACACCAAAAATCAGACCTTTAAATGAAGTGAAATCAAATCAGCAGTGAGCACGGTACATCACAGAAGGTGGAGGCTAGTATGCCTGGAGGTTTGATCCACCCCCTGGATAATGCTAGTTTTAGCTGCTTGTTTTTATATGGTTTTGGTTTATGAGGAGCATTTCATCTTGCCAATCAGAATTATCCTTTTAATTTCCTATGTTAGAAGAACTTGGTATAAGAGTAGTTAAGTGTTAGCCTTGCATTATAAACTTCTGGTAAAACTGGTTTTTTAGTAAAAAAGAATCAGACATTCATGTCTTCTGGTATTGCTGTATCTTTCACTGCTGGGGAACCCTGTAATACTTTCTTTTATTAAGTGGACAAAAAGGAGGGTAGAAAACCATAAAACAAAAAAAATGTGTTCTCAACTACTTATGCTCAAATCAATAAATTAGAGTATATACACTAGTTCTAGTTTGATAAGTTGTGGTAACAACTAAGAAGTTGTCTGCAGGATAAGGTAAGTGAGAAATTGTGTCCAAAGAGAATGCATGTGGCAGAGGATGAAGTTTCCTAAAGATTGAAGGTGGAGAAAGAAAAGAAGTAACAGAGTTTTGTTGCATGGATATAGACATGAATATGGTAGTTACACTTGTTGCATAACAATTGAATTCTTGTGATACGTAAAGATATGTATTTTTGTTCTAATACAAATAAACTATCACTGACCCAAGCTGACAAGAAGATGGTGGATGGTGTCAAAGACTGATGTAAAACAAATGTTTTGTCACAGCACAATGCAGGTTTATCCTAAACGCTTGATCAGACCTACCCAGTAGTTTATAACGTTTACCTACAGGAAAGGGTAAAATGTAAAATTTATTACTTTTTGTATAAAGTCTGATGTAGAATACACATTTAAAATTTGCAATCTTTTCTTCCTCTACAGAGGACACAAAATTCCATTTGAACTTATAAGAAAATTAGCGTGTTTGAAATAAGTAAGTATTATGCATTTGTTTGTCATTTATTTTGTAAATATTTACAGTTCTTTTACAAGATAACAAGGTTAAAGAAATTTGGAAAGTACATGGTTGTTGCATTGTATATCTACCACAATATCATTAATACAATTTCCTGAAGTTGTTCCTTGAAATATCTAGAATAGGATTCTATAAAAGGTATTTGAAGGCATGTAAACAAAGAATCTAAAGTCTTCTATTTTGATGGAAATTGCAGAAAGTTAAGGACAGTTGGCGCATTGTGAATCATAGAGATATTATTCCAACAGTACCAAGGCTTATGGGCTATTGTCATGTGGATAAACCAGTATATTTTACTGCTGGGGATTTACATGGTGCAAGTGTATGTTTCTTCACTATCATTCATATGTGACAGTTTATGTTCCTCAGTGTTGCTTTGCTTTATTTTTCTTTGGTCTTATTGTTTATTTGAATCATAATATCACAGTAGATATATAGGTTTGGCATAACCTTTTAGAAAGGACTCAAATGAATCTTGTGCTTAACTTCAGCCTCTTGTTTTAGTAAACACAATTTTGTTTAGCAGTTTACTACTTATTGAAAGACAACTAGTTTCTTTTCTTTTCTTTTGTAACCGGTATCAAGGAGGGTGGAAGCAAGAATGATGCAATGTTACACATCCTAAAAGTTTTGGTCGAAACCAAGATAAATATAGATGAACTTCAAAATTGAGCAGGTTTTTGAGCTCTGTAATTATAGCTTTAAAGAGAAGCCCATATAATTCTGAAAATCCTTTATCTTGAACTTTACATAAACTTGTTAGTTTTCAATATTTTTCAGAACAATGTAGTAGGTAAAATGGATAAGAAAATTTAAAAAGTTGCCATGAATGATGCACAATGACTGGAGAATATTGTTAACTATCAATTTTTATTCTTAGTTCTTATGTCCTCAATTCTTGACCATACTATGTGTTAACGCCCAGAGAAACAAACCTATTGTAAGCAAGGAAGTGATGATGTGCATATACAAACGTATGGAATAAAGCTTAAATATGTAAACAAGAAAGATTGTAAAGTTAAAGAAAAATAAAATGTAATGTCCCCCTCCGTGGAGTAGCCAGAAATGTCTTGTTTAGCGTATTTATTTCCTGTAGGCTAATTTTGGGCTATAGCTGGCAATAAGTTAATTAATTAATTAAAGTTGTCCAATAAAGAAAATATTATGGATGGCTTTACTTAATTAATTTTATAAGTGACTTAAATGTTTTAAAAGAGAATATGTTATAAAGTCATTTGATAAAGGTTTTTTAAATATTATACTAAGCAGAAAATTAAAAGTACCTTCGGGAAAGTTTTTTGGGAAAATAGAAAGGGTGATTTGAGAGCTCATTTGCATGTGCTTGTTATTTTTCTCTATTGTGGAATTTTAGCTTTGAGCTTGAGCAAACCCTATGTAATGTTCCCGTTTTCCGAGTAATCACCCAACGGAGTTTAATTTAATTAATTAAATATTAAATCATCCTAATTAATATTTTGGACATTTTTATTTAATTAATTAATTAATTATTAAAGTCACTTTAGAAAGGAAAAATATATAATAAAAAATTAGAAGGTGGTGGAAAAGGAGATTATGGGGATCTTGACGAAAACCCAATACCATCCGAAGTGAATCCTACAGAGTTCACACAGGGCAACAATGATCAGTTGAATGATATATGGAAATTTGTGAAGTCTTTTTGCAAAGACAAATTTCATAAGGTGGTTGTAATGTCCCCTTTTGGCATTTAGCTAATTCATGCACATTTAACCAGTTTCCAAGTCTTCTAAAGGCTAGTTGGTTAGTTAAGGAGAACTCCAACATTCTTGGAGAAGCATTTGATTAGTCTTGCAAAGCAATTGTTCTTGGGTTTGAGCTTAGTTGGTTAGTTGGATTTGAAGATTGGAGAAGAGGTTTTTTGCATTGTCAATTACATAACTTTGTGAGGACGAAAACCTCCATAAAGAATATCACCTAGAAGACATTTCCTGGGTGATGCTGACAGTCACATTTTGTGGTTGTGTTGGTGCATTCACAGGTCAATTCCAATGAAATATTGATATTGAGGTTATCATGTTAATGAGGTCAATTCTTTGAAGAAAGAAATCTAATTTTCAATATATAACTATGGATTTTGGGGTGTTTGGTTAGTTTACAGTTTTACCATACTGGTCGTACCTATTTTGGAAATGCAGAAATCTTAATTACACTAGAAATCAGAGTGCAAGATTGATTATGAGTATTGTCTAATGGTAATCCTCATGGTTTGGCAACCACTTATTATTTTAATCAGTTTTTAAAGAAACTTTAAATTTCTGGTAAGGATCGTACAATTGTCAAGCCGTACTACCATAAACTGTTGATGAGAGTTGGAAGGAGCACTATTTGGTTTTGGATACTATTGCATCTTTATTTAATAACTGACCAATCATTTTGATCAATTGGAACCAAGTAATATTGTTGAATTAAAATTTATTTGGGAGTCGTACACTTCTAGCCTATCCATACATTGACTGAGTCGTACCCTTTGTTTTGGTTGCCAAATGTGTTGATTGCATTAATATGGTTGTGGGCATAGTTGAAAAACTCACCAAATTGAAAAACTCGCCAAGCCCAAAAAACTCGACTCGCCAAAAACTTGGCAAAAACTTGGCAAAAAACTCGGCAACTTAAAAAATTGCTTAAATTTCATTAAAAATGTTTTTTTTTGCAAAATTCAATGATAAGATGCATCCAATGAGTTAGTAAATGAGTACATAAAAGAAACAAGCCGAGTCTAGTTGTACTTGATTGATTTGAAAGCAGATTGGGTACAAAATGGGATCCTCATGTGGAATGCGCTGATGCTAATAGTCTGAAACAAAATGAAAATAGCAAATTGTTTTTGTAAAACTGAAACAATGTCCCTAGGCTTGATACTGCAAATCACCCATCCATCTATTGATTGAATTTCTTGAGTAGTAGAATTGTAATGCTTTACACAAGACATCACGAATTCTATGCACTGTACTAAGATGGAAAGTGAAGCCGCCTCTAGCAACCCGAATTCTTCGATGTTTTGAAGTGTAATCTCATTCATTTCTAACGTATTTAAGTCAACCTCTAGATCCACCTGATGCAAATCCGTGTCAACCGTTTTGATGAAATCATGAATTAAGACTGACTTGGTCTTGTATTCAGTTTGTGTGAACTACATTTTGAAACACTCGCCTATTGACTATAAACACGTCTATGTTCTGACAACTTTCTCCGAAAAGCTAAAATGACTCCTGGTGAGGCTAAAAATAACCTGTCAGGGGCAATTTTCACAAAAAATTCTAAGATGTGGGTTTTGTAGTGAAAATGATTCTAACTAGACCCACAATGTCAGAAATTCGAAAAAATGCCATTTAGCTTGACATTCAAAGACTTTTCAGTCGAGAATTGCAGGGATTTTAGGGTTTCCGGGGGCAACTTTTTGCGAGAAAAACTTAAACATGGGTTTTGTGCAGAAGATGATTCTAAGCAAACCCAAATCCTCCGTTTTTCAAAATATCGACTTTCCTTCTACCATGCAAAGGAATTTCCGGAAAAAAGCAAAGCTTCGAAAAGTGAAGCTACGAGGCAATTTTTCTTAAACAATTCTAACACATGGGTTTTGTAGAGAAATTTGTGCACAACACACCCAAATGATCAGAACTATGAAAATCCACCATATACTTGGACATGCGAGAGAAAACCTAAGAAAATGATAGAAGAAATAAGAGAGAGAAAATAGAAGTTATATTCTTCCTTTGCCTATCCTTGAATGAAGTCTATTGAATGATCTGGATCTGTATCTGCGAAAAACTCTGAAAAAATAACACCTGTGGCACCTTTAAATCTTGCTTGCACGAGGAAAATTGTGTTTTCTCTCAACCTATTGTGAGAATAATGGACACCTAAATGCATATTTAAAGAAATTTTGAGGGTTTAGGCGTCTTATGCATGCAAAAACCCTAAATTTAGGATACAATTTTCTCATTGGACCGCATTTTGTTAACAGAAACTGACACTGAGTCTTAAAATAGGCTCCACTTTAAAATAATGAAGAAATATGCCTTTGCAAGCAAAACTGACATCTAAAATTGAAGATTTTAATATTATTTTATCCAGTTAACTGAGTTCCACCTTTCTGGGGCGGCTAGAATATGCATTCTAATTCCAAAAAGTCAAATTTTGACTTTCTAGGTGCTTTTAGTTTTCAGCTAAGGTCCTACTTTGTAGCTGCTTGAAAATGTCACCACAACCTCTATTGAACTCTGATTTTTGGATACCCAATTGATCCTGGAGCTGAGCTGACACATCCATTCCGTAGTTGGAACAAGTTTGATGACATGTTGTTGGGAGCTGCTAGAGCTAAAAACTAAGTCTGATGCCTCAAAAACTAAGGCGCCTTTTCCCAAAAGGGTGCATATGACACTAAGTCATTTTCCTGATTTGCCTCTTCGTGCTTTGAACTGCCACTGACGCGTGTGCGTGACTCTCGTCAACTGGATGTTGGATCCATTGTGTAGCTGGAAGAATTCCACAAAGAATGATTGTATGTGCAGTGTTTGAAAGTTGGTTTAAGGTCCTCAAATGCAAGGGTGCCCCTGAGCTGCAAGGGCGCAATTACACTTTTGAAAATGATTTTGTAACTTGCAACTTTCACGAAGCGCTCCACTTTGACGCTCACTATAGGGAGCTAGATTGCTCCGATGCGTGCGCCAATTATCTCATCATGGAGATGGAACAAGTCGGAAGAGATGTTCCTAGGAGTGACGAAGCTTGAAAACTATTCTAAGAGCTCCAGTAGAAGGGCGCCTTTCTCAAGGAAGGGTGTTTTATCCTTTAGTATTTTTCGCTGATTCTACATCTACGGGCGTTTGACAGATCCTGAGCACTGACGGTTGAATTCATTGAATAGCTAGGAGGATTCTGCACAAATCTCGTGAAGACGACACTTGCCAAAAACATCATCTAACTGGCCAAAAGACTAGGCGCCCCTGGCCTGTAGAGGTATAGTTTCATATTTTCACTTTTATTTTCCCTCCATTTTACGTGCTTGCTGGAACAATTGCCACGATAACTCAGCGTGTCTTACGTACTTGCGAATGGATTCATCGCGGAGCTGGACTAAATCAAAAGATATCCCCCGGAAACAGATTTTGCAAATTCCATTGTCTAACAAGTCTAAATCAAGGGCGCCCCCAGCCTACAGTGGCGCAGAAATTGAAAATTGACTTCAATCCATGACATGTAAATCCTCCGTAACTTCTGCTTCCGCCTTCAATTTCCTGAGTTTCACGAATTTGACGAACTCGCTGATGGCTTGTTGGAAAGCTGACAGAATTCCAGAGAGAATGAATGTATTTGCAACCACTGAAAAATGCATTTGGGCCTTCAAAATGAAGGGCACCCTTGGCCTGCAGGGGCACAAATTTGCTTTGGAACTTATGATTTTCTCCATTTTGCGCTTCATCAACATCGTGACGCTTGCTTGGTTGACCACATAGAAGCTTTACTGCTGCAAACACGTGTGCGTGACTGTATTTCACCATTTTCACGTGTACAGACACTGCAAAGTTAACTTGCATATTGATTGCGCAAGCGTCTCCCACATAGCAAGGCGTAGTGTTTCCAAACTTAGAATATTTTTGCAATTTTTGCCATTTGAAAATCCCCTCCGTCGTGAAGCATCTTTTTCAGCATCTTTCTCCGCAAGATCTTCTACTTTGAGTTTCAAGCTTAGATTTCAACACCTGGTACTGGCCAACTTCCATTGACGACCTCAGAGGTCCTAACTTTTCTCCTAAAAAAGTGAAAACTACCCACTAGGCTTAAACTGACTTTTTTCTTGAATTTGACTTCACCAATGTGATCGTGATGTGAAATAAGCCAATCAAAATAAATTTCAGCCAATTCTGACAAGTTTCTATTTTTAGGGTTTTCCCAAAAATAGGGGTCCGGAAACCCTAATTTTCAAAATTTCCAAATTTTGTCAATATCTTACAGACATCAGACTAACTAAAATCCCATACTTGAGTTGCCCAAAAATTGAGTTTTGACAACACTTTTACAAGATTTAAACCATTTTAAGCAAAATGCCTTAATGAAGCAAAAAATTTGGTTTTGGGTACAACATTAGGCTCCGTCTAGTGACCATGTCGGATACTTACATTATAGGAGAACGAAGATTCTCTGCGTTTTTGTAGACCAGTGACTTATTAGTTGGGCATTTGGAGTCGGGACTCTTGCCTAATCACCTAATACTTGGAGTTTTCCTAATCACCTAAAACAAGACTACCTAAAAAATCACCTAAAACACGACAAAAACTTCACAGAACAAGGAAATACATTACAACATAATGCGAGAATAAATAAATTATTTACAAAAAATTCACTCCTCCCCTAGAGGGTTGAAGTGCTTGAGATATTGCCTGTTGTATGGCAGTGGGAGAAGCCTTCCATCTGAATATGAGAGAATGTAAGTGTTCTCTCTTGTGGATTCATGGATCTGAAAAGGCCCCAACCATAAGGAATCAAATTTTCCATGCATTCCTTTAGGTTCGTGTCTTTTGTCCCATAACAGGATTTCATCTTCGATCTCGAAGTCTCTCTGACAAGCCTTCTTACCAAAAATCTTTTTCACTCACTCTTGATTGTGAGTGATTCTATCGACGACCTCAACCCTTTCCTCTTCAAGATTCATCAGGTACAACATCTGCTTCTCAATTGAATCTTTATATTCTTCATCCTCCATTGTAGATGCTAGCTGTAAAGTGGACAACTCCAATGTGATGGGTAGAACTGCTTTTGTACCATACAAAAGTGTAAAAGGCGAGGTGTTGATGGCTCTTTTGGGAGTGATTCTATCAGCCCAAAGAGCATCATATAACTTTTTGTGCCAAGCCCGCTAATTTGAGTCAACCAACTTATGCACAATTGTGACTATGTTCTTGTCTGACGACTCGGCTGGTCCATTACCTTGTTGTGACCTTTCCACACATCAATTACAATGAGCAATGCAACACACATCCGTTAGGGTTAGCACTTAAACCAAAACGATGCGGAATTCAACTCTAACCAAGAATGTTCACCAGGATCCCGAGATGGGCAAGGTGTGAGCATGTGGTTAGAGGATCTCAATGCAATGCAATACTGAATAACTCTAACCAAGAATGCACCAGATGACGGCGAGCATATGGTCAGAGGATCCCTATCAACTACAATGCTGAAAGTAACTCGACACCAAGAATGTGCTATCCAATCCCAAGGTGGAAATGGGGCTACCATATGGCGGAGATGCTAAATACTATAATGCAATTCAAATGTAAATAGGCGGCAAGCCAGCCTCTTCCACTTATTCAGTGGGTATTACAAAGCATGAAGTGAAAGATATTAAGAAATGCTAACAGTACTACTGTTCAGCTTACAAAGTAATAGGAAGTGCCTGCAATAACAATGATTAGAAGCTCTTCAATTGCTGCAAAGTAAATGGGACCTCCACAAGGCTTAGTATGACTTCCTAACACCAACCCTTCACCAAAATGCACTTTACTCAAATCTGATATGACAGACCAGCAGCTTGAATGACAGAACCAGCACTCGAATAACTCACTAAAATGCACATATCTCAGTCAATACCCATCCTAATGAAGTGAAATCAAATGCAGAATACCCTAATAAGTATGGCGACCAAGATGGGACACCAAAAACATACCAAATAACCCTTAATTATTTTTAGCACAAAACCCAAGGAAGCACAAAGCACAAATAGTGCGGTGTAAACCCCAGTTTCCTCGTTTCCTCTGTATCTGACTGTTTTGATGAATTTTCTGAAGATTTTAGGGTTTTTGACTGTCTTTTGAGTTTTCTGACGTTTTTGAGGTTTTCGAGCATAAAATGCAATATGGCGATTTTGCAATAAATGAAGAATAAATTCTATAAAATTATCTAGCTCTTGGAAATAATGAAATATAGACGCCAAAATGTATATATATCTCTTCTGGAACAATTACATTAAGAATCCAAAAGCATGCAATAGAAAAGCAATGATTTTTGTATGAAAACCTGAAGATTGCTGCTTGCTGGTAATTAGCTAAAAAGGTACGACTGAGTGATATTTGCTCTTCTCCTCCTGTCTGGTAATCACAGACAACTTCTGGAACCCTAGCGCCCTCAAGGATGCAAACTGGAAGGAAGACCAAAAGAAAGGCATTTCTCTTGCTGGGAGAAGTACGGTTCCTGCAGATGGTACGGCCTGCTGTACAAAAGTACGGATGAGCAGCAGCAGCATATTTTAATTGTACGGCCTCCAAGAAATCAATATCTAAACCTTTTGGAATGGTGCGCCTTGATGGATGATGTGTATTCAAATCAATCACTCAACAAACCCTGGTTTCAGCCGCCCTGGGAAGAATAAGATCAGTACGGCCAGGTACAAATAGTACGGCCTTTTTGATAGCAGCCAATAACAACAAAAGGTACGGCTCTTCCTTGAGCCTCCAGAACAACAATGAAATGGCGCCTCAAAGTAGCAAATCTCCCTGGCTGAAGATCTCTCTGAAAACCTGACGAAGATAACCTCTATAAAGCTCTATAATTTCTTCTGGATGAAGAAATCTCACAACTGACAGTAAATTAGGTGATATCTCACACCCTCTGAACTGATTCAATGGAGATGGCTCGTTCTCCAACGAATATCGAGATGAAACCCTAAGGCTCCGTTCTCTGACGAAGTCTGATCAATTTTTAATTCAACAATGACATAATGGCTCAAAAACCAAGGCAAAACCCCTTTATTGCACAAAAGTGCGATTTCCTTAAGAATAGGGTTTTAATGAAATATTCACTTTTAATTCTTTTAAATACTTCCATAGTCTCAGCGTTAATTTTAAATTATAAAATTAATCTCAAACTGGCCCCTTTCTGATGATGGGCGCACCCCTCAAGGCAAATCACTAAAGTTATAATTTAATATTATAACTTTACATTATAATCATTAAATAATTAATATTTAATTAATACAATTAAATATTAATATCTCGCTCATTATTAACCCGATGCTCGAGCCGTCTGATGCTGTCGACAAAGGAAGTGATTCTGAACGCCATAAGTCCATACTGCTAAAA